>CAUYQG010205745.1:0-59565 GCA_963574415.1 Tarsius wallacei | reverse complement strand
AGTGACCATGATGAGAAGGTTTCCCAGCAGAGTTGTCACATACACCAAGAGTAGGAAGAGGAATAAGACCAAGCTCACTCCTTGATTCTGGGTCAGGCCAAGGAAAATAAATTCTCTTACCCTGGTGCAGTTTTTCATTTCTATTGAGTCATCTTCTGTTTTTTTTCTCTCTTTTGTTTTAAGCTATGTTATATAAAACACTGAGCTGTTTATTTTATTGTCCTTTCAAGCGCCTAGAATGCAATCCAGAAGCTTCCCCGTGTGGCTATAGTGTTTGCAGTTTGTTGAGTTGTCCACATTTTTAAGATTGCAATCAGTCTGGTGATCAAATTTATCCCATGCAAAGTCATTCAAGAACTCTTTTCCTATAAAACTATTTTTAGAAATATTAAGCACATGTCTTTAATGGTGACATTTACATAGCATATTTTATTTAGTTTATTATAGTTATTTATTATTGATTTCATACAAATTTATTAAATGTTAGGAACTGCCTGAAGCATTAAATACAAAGATAAGACATGGTTTCAGCCACTGGGAAACTTGTGCGCTACACACTTAATATTTATATTTGCAAATATTCTATTGACTGAACAAGGATGACACCCTGGTTATTACTGCAATATTGATGTAATATGAGTCAGGTTCCAAGTGCTTGGCTGTATTATATTAAATTTCTTAGAATTGCAGCCTGTTATTTTATTTAGTTAACTTGTCATTGTGACTACTTGACACAAATCAAATTATTTGCTTAATATTTATTTGAAAATATTTTAAATTTGCTATTAGGAAACAGACAGAAACAATGTGAAAAACCAAATCTCAAATAATATAACTAATTTTTTTTCTTGTGGTGTTAACATGAGATCGACCCTCTTAACAAATTTTTAAGTTTACATTAGAGTTTCATTAACTATAGGCACAATGTTGCATAGCAATTTCTAGAATTTATTCATCTTATATAATTTTTATGTCTATTAACCAAAACCTTCCCATTTCTGCTTTCTTCAGCCTCATACAACTAACATTCTACTCTCTGTGTCTTTGGGTTTGACTATTTTAGAAGTGTAATCATATAGTATTTGTCCTTCTGAGAATGAATAGCATATATATGTATATATGAATATATATTCATAATCTGAACACAGGGAGGAATAGCATGTTCTAAAAAAGCACATGTATCAAGGTTTAATTTTGTTGTTTTTTTTTTCAAGCAAGAATTATAATCTTTTATTATTCATTCTAAGTTTCAACATACAATATGTAGACATAGAAGTAATATTAACAGCAGATAAGAATGGAGACCTAGTTGGGCACGGTGGGTCAAGCTTGTAATCCCAGCACTTTGGGAGGCTGAGGTGATAGGATTGCCTAAGCTCAGGAGTTCGAGACCAGCCTGGACAAATTGGTGAGACCTCATCTCTACAATAAATCAAAAAATAAGTTGGGAGTGGTAACGCACACCCATAGTTCCAGCTACTTGGAAGGCTGAGGTGGAAGGATTGCCAGAGCCCAGCAGGTCGAGGCTATCATGGCCTTGAGCGTGCCACTGCACTCCAGCCTGGGCGGCAGAGTAGACTCCAATTCAAAAAAAAAAAAAAAAAAAGAGAGAGAGACAAATTCATTTACATAATACCTAAAGAACAGGTTCCACTAATTTGAGATATGAAGGAAATTCTTGTTATCATTAATGTACAAAATCTCCAAAATATAAAGATGAAAAGCTAATGGTCAGTTCAAAAGGAAGTGAAACACTATCTTTTAATTTTTTGAGAATAACTAGAAACAAATTTAAATAAAGTTTAGTTTCATTTATTTATGTAGTTGCAATCTCTAAAAAGTCCAAATAGAGAAATCTTGACAGTTTCCCCAATACTTGATTTAAGAAACCAGCTTTTTCTTTGACAATATTTCAGGACTAATTACATAAAGATATTAAATTTGGGAAGATTCAAGGCCATGATCATATTCTTGAAGATAAAACCATGCAAATGACAATCAATTGTGTAGCCCAATTGGTGGCTTGCTAATAGAAGACCTAGCCACAGATCGTAGCAATTTTCCAAGCTGTGATTTGTTTTTGTTACTGTCAATTAACTTACCTCTATGTTGATAACTGTTTAAACTGGCTGTGGAAGAAAATGTGAATTTCTCAGCCACCTTCTAACTATGGCCAATGAATAGATTGCTGATGGAAATGTCATATACTTCTAGATCTGGTTCCCAGATATCCTGTGACATCCTGCCATTTATTTTATAGCTGGATACAGAGAATACAGCGGGAGGACTTATGAATCTACAACATGGAAGGGGCATGGGCGTGGGTTTCCTGAATCACCACATGGAATTTGGTTGCTGACATTGAATTGGATTGACTTATGAATGAGAAATAATTCTCTTAATTTTAAGGCACAGAGATTTGGGAGTTGTCTGTTTCAGCACTGGCATGTTCTGATACCATGAAAATGATCTACTATTTTAGATGATAAAAGTCCAGATTTAAAATATAATAAATCATTGACTAAGAAAATGACAAAAAAAGAAACTTTCAAATTTTTACATCAGTTAAGTAGTTATTGCATATTATTTATAGTGTTTGCTTCAATGTTGAGAATAAAATAAAAACTGAAAAGAGGCTGAAAAAGGGAAGGGCAACTAAAGAGAGAACAAGACATATGTCTTAAGAGAAAATAAAAAAAACAGGGATTATTTCACCTAGGGAAATAAGACAGTTTTTTGCCTTCAAGAATACATTGGGTTAAACATCAGTCATCAATCCAGTGAAAAACAATGAACATAATATAATCAACTAAAAATGATAAAAACTTCTTTAGAATCAATAAACCTATAAAATACTAAGGAAATAATCCATTATCCAGCCCAAATCTAACTAATATGGAAATCTAAAATTGAGCATGACAATGCTACTTCTGCCATGAAGACAACTGGCAAAAATGATGAATTTAAGCTTTGGTTTAGGGGTTAGAAGAAAATGTTCAGAGTTTGCTTAAGGTAGAAAATGTAGAAAATAATATAAAGAAAGCAAAATAAATAAATAAATAAATAAAAATTAGAAAAAAAGAAATAAGAATAAACCCAAAGAGAAAAGATTCCTGGAAATATTAAGAATAAGATCTAGAATTAATGAAATGAAAAAAAACCAAAATGGAGTCAACAAGGTGCATTTGATTCACGGTGGGGGGTGAGGACAGAAGGAGGGAATTGAATGAAATAGAGTAACTCAAAGGTTTAATTTTGTGAGGGTTTTTTTGGTACAAAACTTTCATTGTAAGAAATATTTTCTCTATTTAATTTGCTTTGAGAAAATGTTTTTATCTTTTGTTACTTATGTTGCTATGGGGGTAAAAAAAATTCTTTTTATCTTTTTGTTACTTATGCCGCTGTGGGGGTAAAAAAATTCTTAAAAGCAAGAAGTAAAATAACTATCTACAAGTCTTTATTTTTGTTTTAATTGTTTCTGGTTCATTATTACTATTATTATTATTGTTATTTATTTTTCTACACTGTGCAGAAACACATTTTGATAAAAACCTACAGAGGTTTTGGAAATCTGAAAGGTGATTTACTTTTGAATTTCCCTGTTAAGAGAGGCAGTGAAATATAGGGCAGAGAGGTCTGTGTTAAGAGATTGGAGCATTGGTTTCATCTTGTCCTTATTCTGCCATCAACTAGCTGAATGATTGGGCTTCCGACTCCTCAGCTCTGAACTGTGTTGGATAGGTTGCATGTGGATAATATCAGTTTGAGTCAGCAGGTAAAAGGAGAAATTTGAGCCAAGGGCGAGGTTCACTTGAGAGACTGCAGGACTGTATGAAGGTGTAGACCCCTGGTCTGAAATCAAGTGCCCAACTTCAGGCTCTGTCAAAAGTCAGGAACCAAATGGTGAACTACTTTCTCCTCCTGTCCTGTTTCTCCTCCTCCTTTCTGTCTCCACCATCAGTAGATCCACCATCAGTAGATCCTCCATGAGTAGAGAAGTAGTTGCGGGGGTGGGGGGGAAACCAGTTGGATAGTCAGGATGTCCCTGCAGTCTTCACATCCCAAGACTTAAAAGTGCCTTGTGAATGGTTCTCTTATGTGTTCCTGTGAACAAGGGTTTTAACGTTTCTTCCCTACAGATGAAGAAATGATGTTCAGAAAGGTGAGCCCATTTTCCCAAACTCACAACAGTTTAAACGGTGGAACAGAAACTCAGATGTGATTCTGTATAGCTCCAAAGCCTGTGTTCCATGTACTACAACATATAATCACAGTTTAAGCATTCAATTGACCAGAATTACTTGCTTAAATGTGGAGGAGGGAAAAAGTGGCGCCCTTCTGAGAGGTGGCCCATACTGTATTGTCACACTTTCCTCCTCTCCTCTTCCCCTCTTTGGATCAAAGCTAAGTGGGGCGGGGGTGGGGGGTAGGGGGTGGTGGTATCACACAACAGTGAGAGAGATTGGCATCTTTGGAATAGTGCTTGTTTTTATGAACGCTCATTGATCATTTGAAGAAAATGTTATAATTATTATCACTTGTTCCACTTTATACATAGCCAGTGAACATTTATTGCAATATTCAAGTGTATATGGATAAATTGGACCACACTGTCAGTGTTTGCAGCCTAATAAAAGTTGATGATTTGTATAATTTGATGAACTCCAGGGATGATAAAACATGAGTTATGTCACTAGAGAAGCAGATATAGATTTGGGTAGGACAGGAGATATTATGGGAGAGATGACAATTTCCAGTAGTAACAAATGCTTTTATTTTTTGAATGCTTCCTTATTATGTGTGAAATCGTATTAAAAAGTTGGTTAATTTAATTCTCACCACCATCCATTACGTTAGCATTAATGTTATTCTTGTTTTTCATTACAGAATATTCCACGAGTCTATGTTTGGCTGAAGGAACAAATACATAAAATATAAGAGATGGAAATAAGATTAAATAAACTTTTTGCCCCTTATATTCTATATGGGGTCTAAATTTGTATAAAAATATTATTTGAAAAAACCTGTGTGAAGATAAGCATTTCACAGAAAGGGGCTATTTACATCAACGTTTTTATGAGGTGGCCTCACTAGTAAGCAACTCAAAGTGTCACAGCAAATGCATGATGCCTTTTCTTACACCAAATGGACCACATTTTTGCATCTCTGTTAACACAACATCCCTCTTCCCAATATTTAATACTCACCTTTGTTGTTTCTGTCAACAAGATCATCATCTTGACTCTGAAGCATTTAATATACCTGAAAAACATTTCAAATTATTTATATGCAATTAGTAATGACATTTTAATTTCAGTATAAATATCTGTAATGTTAGCTAGAAGGATGATGTCTTTTTTTTTGTTTTTTAAAGATGTGGGATACAATTCAGGATTAAGCATATAGTCATGGAGAAGATGATGTCTTTACCTAGTTCCGCTGATCCTGACATTCCAAATAAAAATGGAATGCTATTAGGTACAGTGCATAATAGAAAACTGTTGACATTAATTCTTAAAAATTTTGTCTAATGGCAAAGCCTTTTGGAATGCTAAATATCTTAGTGTTTTTGCTCCAATTTCAGGAAAGAAAGGCAGACTCAAGGAATCACATCTTGTTTCTTCCACTGTACCCCTGTCTTATGTTCAAATCTCTGAGCCTCAGGCTTAAAGTAAGAATTGCAAAGAGAATATTTTTGGACAAGAGAGTGGAGGCCAAGTGGCTGATTTCACTGTTGGTGATGGAGTTTCAATGGGAATTATTAAAATGTTACCAAAGCATGCACATGTGTACACATGCATACATACACACACACACACACACACACACACACACACACACACACTCACAGACACGTTTTGGTTGGTGTCCAAATTTTTTGGAGGCAATAGAGGAAATTTATCTTGTTAATCCAGGTTTGCTAAGAACTTTATTATAACACGCCAAATGCTATACCCAAGTGTCCAATTTTCACAGCTTGCAAGACTCAGAGGACACCATATACCTGTGAGTTTCAATTAGAGTTTCCAAAAAAACTAGAATAAACCAGACCTCAAATTATTTGCTGCCATTCCAATTTCTAATTAAGCACAGGATGATCATAGCCACATAGCCACACTTATTATGTGGTAATAAGTATCCACATAAACAGAATCACAACTTGGATGATGTTTGAGGAATGCACATTTTCCCTGTTTTGCAATACTCTATTCATATGGAATATCTCAATTTGGAGACAGCTAGAACACTATAAGTTAGTAAAACTATCCAAGCAGATAATAGTAGCTAATTCAGATTAACTTAATTTATTGAATAGTGTGATATTATATAGAACCCACTTCCACTATTTCCAGAATAATCAGGAGTTTGGATTTACCTGCTTTTCAATCTTTTTCTTTTTTTAAGAAAGCAAATTAGTTTACAAAGATGATAACACGAGGCAAGCGATACATGCTGAAATGGGTACTTTTTGTTTGTTGTTCTTTTTGGGGCCAACTAACCTGATTCCAGAGAGCCAGACTGAATGGAACTTTGCCTCCATCTTCTTCTGTCTGTCATCGAAGTCTGACTTGAGTGAGAGGCAGCAGATACAAGAAAAGAAAGAGTCAATTAATGAAAGAGACAAGAATTTGCTTCACCTAAAACTTTCATGGGTGGATTGGACTAACATGTATGGAAACTCTTGACTTAGATATATCATATAGGCAATGAACTGAAAGGAGTTGGTGCCTTTCAGTGCAGGAGAAGAAAAGGATAAATTGGATCCAGAGAAATTTGAACCTTTTTTGGAATTTGATTCGGGGGAATGAAGTTTCAAGATTTTAAATTTAATTCACAACAAGAATTGATATGTGAACAGGATGCAGGAATGGCATTCATATGAGGCAGGGACTTTGTGATTATATAAGCTCTCTGGCATCTGTGATTTTATGTGTATCAAATATACATTAAATGGTAAAAAAACTATTCACTCAACAGTTATTGCTCGAGAGCCTATTTTATACCCAAGGCACTGAATATACAACAGTGAATGCAATAAGACCAAAGTCCTGTCCTAATAGAGCTAGTGTTTTCGTGGGAAGATCCAGATAATAAATAAAGAAAAATGTAAAGGGTATATTGGTGACAAACAGAACAAGCACAATATGGCAGAACAGAAGATAGGGGCTGTTGAGGCTGCATTTTATAAAACCGTGTTAAGGTTGAGAGGCATCTTCTTGGAACATAAAAAAGACCAGTGTTTAGTGGATGATGTCAAAAGTTAAATGGAAAGTTAGGTCATTGAAGGACCAGGTCATTGTGAGTGAAATTGGAGATTTTCAAAGTTCAGGCTGAACCGCCTCTGAAGAGAACAGTCACCACACTTATGGCAGGGATTTTGCACTCAGTAGTTCAGAAGCCTCTAGGCAGACTACAGACTATGGCAAAAGGTGTGGAGTCTCTTATTTGTACAGACTAGATTCGTCACAAATTTACCAGGTCAAGAATCCCAGATAAAGTATTTCAGCCTTCACCTGCAGATCATGAAAAATGTGGGGATCCACAGAACCCTCATAAACTGCATATTGTTACCAGAATAAAAAGCACAAGAAGATGTCCATATTGTGAAAAAGATATAATAAAGATGCTTGGATTACAAAAGGCACATACCCCTCAAGTTCACAAGAATATCCTTTCAGTGAATGCAAAACTGATAGTGGTTAAACATTTGATAAGAATCAAACCCCTGAAGTTGCCACAAGGACTTCCAACAGAAGAGGACACGTCTAACACATGCCTTAAGAACACTGGGGAGTTGGTAGTGCGGTGGCATCTGAAACCTGTGGAGCAGAAAGCAATTAAGTCCTAACGCCAGAACAGCTTCAGATTTAAAAGCGCAAATCGTTTTTTATTAAAAGATGGTGAAAAGTGTTTTCATTCAAATATATGTTAAGTACCAGTCCCTTTCACTGACTAAACCTTCTGTGATTCTTCCTTACTATAGATTTGGAGGTTTTCATTTAATTTGTTTTAATTCTCTCCCCTTTCCTTCTAATAGTTTCACTCCCAAATGGAAAAGAATGGCATTGTTTGAACATCTGTGTTCAGGTCCACTGCCACTTAGCAATTATCATTAACTGCTTTATAAAAATTGTTGTATTGAATTTAACAAGTTCTGTGAGTGGCTCTTTGCAAGAACACTGTGCTGTCATGTTGGAGAAATGCAAAACTGACCAAAGCTTGGTTCCTGCCCTTCAGAATCTTGCAGTCTGTTCTGCTAGAGAACAGAGAATCAGCCAGTTGTGAAACATTGGGCGCAGCTAGATTATCTGCCTTGTGCTTTTGCATCTACATGCACATATGTTGACATGGGTTCAACATTTTATTCCTAAATTTAATACCAAAACCAATATTTATTTTCTAATTATAAATCTAATTTGGTCTAACCTTTATTATTGCACTCAACCTAGACAAAACGTATTCAGCTGTGTATAAATTTTTTCCTCAAGGAACAAGGGTATGACATGAAAACATCTTAAGATTTATTCAAAAACAGACTGTCATTTTGTTTTCAGCTTCAAAATTGTTCTTTGGATCCTACTGAACCACTGTTAACAGTTGAGGTTACTATTTAAAAGAAAAAAAGGAGAGAGAAATCTCTTAGGGAGCATTATCTTATTTCCCGTCTTTTATTTCAGATAACCTGGCAGGGTGGGGAAAAGTAAGAATTTTAGGGAAGGTTCAATAGTGGGAAGTCCTGAGGCACCTAACTGAAGATAGTGATGATGAACTTCTGCATTCTAGTTACCCTTTATTTTCCTTTGTCTCTTGTGAAGTTTGGCTTGGCAACACTGACATTGGCATACTCATTGTCTGTTGTCCCAGTATTGTCCTATCATAGGTGTTGATATTTTTGAGCATTGCATTAAAACGGAAGTGCCACCTGAAATGAAACCAGATCCCATTCGTTAATAAGCTTAAAGGCAATTACAGCTTGCATTCAACAATTATTGAATATCCAGTGTGTGTAAGGCCTCTCAGGGATACAAAGCCGAAGAACACTAACTTCTAAGAGCCCAGTCTACTTGGAAAGAAAGTTGTATGTCACAGCATAAGCTGTCCTTTCCCACGTGGGTTTGTAAATAAAAGCAGCCCCTGCTAATTAAAAAAAGAAAGAAAGAAAGAAATAGGAGATTTTATTTATTTTTTAGAGATCTCAAGACCCAGGCTGGTCTCAAACTTCTGGGCTCAAGCAATCCTCCTGCCTCTGCCTCTCACATTCTTATACACCAGGTTTGTTCAATTATGAAGTAGGGCCAGGGGTGGGGTGTTGTGCTGTCTCTTTACAATTTTGAGCACTTACTAGGGGGTGGAGGTGGGGGCTGCAAGGATTCTGAACCTATTGGCAGGTCATAATGTTTGCTATATGATGAATGGGCCAGTTGGGACTCGCTCTTCATCTCTGCACAATATGACCTTACAGTGGGCATGCTCACATTGCCCCTGAGTCCAAGACAAGGTTTTAGAGGAAAAAGAGAGAAAAAAGAGATAGAAGGAGAAAGAGACAAAAAGAGGGAAGGAAAAATGGGAAAAGAAAAAAAGAAAGAAAGAAACACAAGAAAAGAGAAAGCACAAAGAAAAATAGAAGGAAAGAAAAGAGAAAACCAACCAACAAACAAAGCCAAATGAGATACGCAAACAAACCAATACTGTCACCAAGTCTCCTTCTTAGTCAGTTCTACTGTCTGTGTCTAATGCCCAGCAGCTGGCTCAGGGTGGAGGATGGATCTGGGGTTCTGCATCTTCTGTTACCTACCAGGGTGTATGCAACAGGGGCGATGTTCTCTGAGGTCACAAAGAGCAGCCCCAATGCAACACAGAGATCAACACCTGGTCTCAAGATGCAGTTCTGTTGTTCCACAGAGGCTGCCCTGGAGCACTTCTCAGCCCAGGCATTAGAGAGTCTGCTCAGTTTCTCTGCCAGCTGCTGTTCCTGCCACTATTGGGATCAATATTTCCTTCCCCAGCAGTTACTGGTTTCTGGATCTCAGGACCTGGTGACAGGCTCTGGAGCCCAGTCCAGGCTCAGGGTAGACTCTCCCTGTTGCTTCCTTGGGAGTCTGCCTCAGCCTCCCTCTCTGTGTTCCTTCCATGGCCCTCACTGTCAGCATTCAGCTTGCTCCAGCAGTTCTTGAAAAAAAAAATCACATTTTGTCTGCTGCTAGGTCTCCCGCTCCAATTGCATGCATCTGTGTTTGGTCCAGTGTGGGGGTAGGGAATCTGTCTCTTTGGTATCATGCATTTGGTGTATCCTCTCTGGGCAAATGATGGTTGATTTCAGAGTGGTGTGGAGATCACCTCTTGGTCTCAGGATGCAGGCTGCTCAGAATTGGATGAGATAAAGCAGGTCTCTGCGCAGTCCTGGGACAGATAAAATGGTGGGAGTCTGTGTTTTCTCCTCCAGCAGGGCTCAGCTCCAGATTTCCTCCCTACACTTTCTCCACGGTCCCTGCTGCCAGTGCCTGGTCTGTTGCCGCAGGTGGTGGTGTGGGCCAGGTGCCAGGTGTGGAGAGGCAGCTGATCTCTTCTGCCTTTTCCCGAGAGATGCCCCAGGGGTGATGGATCCTTTTGCATGCACCGGGTGCTGAATTTAGAGCAGTGGCAACTTGCAGTCATTTCTGCAGGGGAGCCCCAGGTGCTTGATCCCATATCTCCCTTCAGTTGGACATTTGCTTACCCACTTGCACACACAGACAGATGCAGAATAGTTCTTTTGTATAGCCACTCATGCAGAGACTCTCACACTCTGTCCAGATCTGTTGCCATCTTGCCCCTTTCTCTCTTCTTGGCTTCTAGACAAGTACTTTCTTGCTGGGTAGGGTGAGGATAGGGTGGGGCAAGAGAGAATAAGCTCTCTGGTATCTCCTCTTATAAGGATACTAAGTTCATCATGAGAATACCTCGTGACCTCATCTAAACCAAACTTCCTCCCAAAGGTGCCACCTTCAAATGCCATCACACTGGGGGCTAGGGTTTCAACATATGAATATGGCAAGGGACACAACTTATTCCACAGGATTCCCAGTGGTAACATCTTGAAAATCTATAGTTAAATATCCCAGTTAGGATATTTACATGAGGCAGTTACAGCACATTTCCTTCATTGCAAGAATCCATGTTCTTTTTTTTTTTTTTTTGAGTTGGAGTCTCACTCCATTGCCCAGGCTGGAGTGCAGTGGCATACTCACGGCCACCCCAGCATTGACCTGCTGGGCTCTGGCAATCCTTCTACCTCTGCCTTCCAAGTAGCCAGAACTACAGGTGTCTGCTACCATGCCCAGCTAATTTTTTAAATTTATTGTAGAGACCAGGTCTCTCCAAGCTGCCAGGCTGGTCTCAAACCCAGGGTTCAGGCAATCTACTTGCCTCGGCCTCCCAAAGTGCTGGAATTACAGGCTGAGCTACCAAGCCTGGCCCATGTTATTCTTCTATAACCAATCTCTTCTCCCATCCACTTCTGCCTCTGCTTAACCTGAAATCACAAATATACACTCCATTTCTACAGTTTTGCCATTTGTGGAATGTTATATAAATGGAGTCATAAGGCATTAAACTTCAAGACTGGCTTTTCACTCAGCATAATTATCTAAATATTCCTCCAGGCTGTTGTATGTATCAATATCTAGTTCCTTTTTATTCCTGAGTGCTATTCCACTAGTATAAATATACCTTAATTTGTTCAAACATCTATCCATGGAACATCTGGTTGTTTCTAGTTTGTGAATATTGCAAATAAAGCTGCTATAAATTCATGTACAGATGTTTGTTTGAACAAAAAGATTCATTTTTCTAAGATAAATACCAAGCATGCAATTGTTGGATCACAGGATAGATGTGTGTTTATTATCTTTTTTAAAATTTCCAAACTATTTTCCAGAGTGACTGTACTATTTTACATACCCCAAAGCAATGTATGATGTAGTTTCTCTTTATAATTCTCTTTATAACCATTAGGTATTTCTATCTTTTATTTAAAATTTTTTTCTTATAGGTGTATAGTAATGTCTCATTGTGGCTTTAATTTTTATTTCCCTGATAGCTAATACTATTGAATATATTTTTATATGCTTGTTTGCCATCTGTACTGCCTGCCTCTTCGTGAAATGTCTCTTCATGACTCTTACCTGTCATCTAATTGGGTTACTTGTTTGTTTGTTTTTATTATATAGGTTTAAGGAGTTTTGATATTCTAGACATTAGTTCTTTGTCAGATTTGTGGTTTGCAAATATTTTCTCCAAGTCTTTCCACCTTTTAAACAAGATGTTACAGAGATGATACTTGAACTATGTTTTAATTTATATTTAATTATATTTTAATAAGATGTAATTTTTTCATATATGATGCATGCTTTTGTTTTCAAGTCTAAGAATTCTTTTTAAAGCCTTAGATTTTCTGCTGTAGTTTTTTCTTAAAATTTTATAGTTTTATATTTTATATTTAAGTCTGTGACCTATTTTGAGTTAAATTTTTGGGTTGAGGTTTGTTTTTTATTTTTTGCTTATAAATGTTTGATTGCTCTAGCTCCATTTGTTAAAAGACCAGTGTTTCTTCACTGAATCTTTACATTTTTGCCAAAAATCAGTTGGATATATTTGTGTGGATTTATTTCTGGATTCTCTATTCTCTTCCACATCACACAATCTTGATTGCTATAGGTCTATTGTAAGTCTTGAAATTCAACAAATGGATTCCTCCTGCTTTCTTTTTCTTTTTCAGAATAATTTTAGTTGTTCTAGGACTTTTCCCTTTCCACATATACTTTAAAATAATCTTGCCTGTATCTATTAAAAAATCATGGTGCAATGTTCATAAAAATTTCATTCAACTTGCATATCAATTGGAAATAATTGACACCTTTATTATGAGTCTTTTGATCTATATACATGGTGTGCCTCCCTTTTATTTAGATTTTCTTTGATTTTTTTATCAGTGTTTTATAGTTTTAAACTATATATAGTTTTCATTCCATATATAGGTTTTTCCTTAACAATTCATTCTGAACAGTTATGAATGGTACTACATTTTAAATTTACAATTTCTTGTGTTAATTACTAGTATATAGAAATACAGTTGAATTTGTATGTTTATCTTGTATCGTGCAACTTTGCTAAACTCACTTATTAGTTCTGGTAGTTATAATTTTCCTTCATCTGAAAATGTTTTAATTTCTCCTTTATTCCTGAATGATATTTTTACTAGATATAGAATTCTAAGCTAACAGTTTTTTTCTTCCAGCCCTTGAAAAACATATCCCACTTTTTCTGGCCTCCATGATGTCTGGTCAGAAATTCACTGTCATTTGAACTGTTTTCCTCTAAAGATAAGAGGTCATTTCTCTATTCACTGCTTTGTAGATCTTTTATTAATCTTTAGTTTGGATAAGTTTAACTATGATATGTCTCAATGTGGATTGGTTTGGCTTTATCTTCTTTGGGCTTTATTTAGCTTCTTGAATCTACATATTTATGTCCTTTGCCAAATTTGTAAAGCTTTTAGCCATTATTTATTTGAGTACTTTCAGCCCTGCTTGTTGTCTCCTGTCTTTCTGAGACTCTGATGATGTAAATATTAGGTCTTTCCTTGTAGTCCATGTATTACAGTTATCCAGAGAAACAGAACCTATATATACAATGAAAGGAATTGGTTCATACAATTGCAAAGGTTTGACAAGTCCAAAATCAGAAAGGTAGGCTAGCAGAATGGAGAGTACAGATATAGGAAAGAGTTGCACCTCCAGTTCCGAGGTGGTCTACTGAAAGAATTCCTTCTTTTAAAAGGGAGCTCAGTCTTCTTCTGTTAAAACCTTCCACTGATTGGATAAGGTCCATCCACATTATGTATGATAATGTGCTTTTCTCAAAGTCTACTTATGTGAAGGTTAATCTTATTTTTAAAAATAAGATTTACTTTCATATAATCATCTAGAATAATGTTTGACCGAATATCTGGGTACCATGGTCTAGCCAAGTTGATGCATAAAACTAACCATCACAGTTCCACAGAATCCCTGGACCTTGTTCATTTTTTTAGTGTATTTTCTTTCTGTTATTCAGATTGGGTAATTCCTATTATTCTATCTTCCATTCATTCTTTTTTCTTTATTTCCTCAATTCTGCTTTTGAGCTTATCCAGTGGGTTTTAAATTTCAGTTACTTCATCTTTAGTTCTAAAATTTCCATATGGTTCTTCTTTATATATTACATTTCTTTGCAGAGATTTTGTTTCTTTGCTGAGGATCCCTATTTTTCATTTATTTCAACCATAGTCATAATTGTTCATTGAAACTTTGTTATGATAGCTGCTCCAAATACTTGACAGATAATTTTAACATCTCTGTCATCTTGGTGCTGGCATCTATTAATCATCTATTTTTTTCATTCAGTTTAATATCTTCCTGATTCTTGGTAAGATGTGTGATTTTCTACTGAAACCTTGACATTTGGGAGATATTATGTTGTGAGACTCTGGATTATTTAAACCTCTTGTTTTAGCTGCTTTCTCTGGCACTCTTCAGGAAAGGAAGTGCATGTGGGGGTGTGAGGGTGTAGACTCACCTCATTATTTCCAGGTGGGAGCAAACATTCAAGCTCCCCACTTAGCCCCCTTTGATACCAAGAGGGGAGGGTGGTGGTGCTGGACAAAGGTGAAAGTTTCAACTTTCAATGAACTATTCCAACCTGGTTTGGAGGGATAGCAATCTCTCATTACTGCTTCCCACTTGGCCTCCAATTATGCCATGAGGCATGGGAAGGCCTTGTTACTGCTGCACAATGGTGAAAGTTCTGACTAACCATTATGCCTTCTCTGACATCACTCTAGCTAGGAAGTGGAGGGTCTCTTATTACTGCTGAGTTGGAATAAAATCTAATCTCATATTCAGCATTCTCTAACACTACCCCAGGAGTTTGGGTACTTCATTATGACCTGATAAAGAGTGGAGTCTGGCTCTCCACTCAGCCTTTGCTGGTCAGAAACTTTTCTCTTCCTGGGTCTTTAGCTAAAGAGAGTGGTATTTTAACGGACTTTTTTTTTTTTTTTTTGTCTATACTCTTTGACATTCTCAGGTTGCTGTCTTCTTTAACTCCAAGTCTGGAATATGTAAGAAAAAAAAGAATACTAAGGGAATTTATTTCTGTATTATTCCTTGGATCCTGAGGTCTTAGCCAGACTTTTGCCTTCTTCCCACCTTTAGAAGTATTCTTATGCTTGTTTTATATCTAATATTTTCAGTTGTATCTGGCAGAAAGAATGGGAGAATGTAAATCTATTTCATATTCCTTAGAGGTCTGTAAAAATTCACTTTTAATAAGGTGAGGTAAAAGAGAAAACAATATCAAATAATATTTTAATATTGTAACTACAAAGGATGTATGATTCATCAATAGGTAGAAATCATAAAAATATCTCTTAGTCAAGTTTTTTTTACTAGAATTATATTTTTGCTTTGAGATTCCATTAAATTTCCATCTCAAGCTTTTTCATGTAAAATGTTTTGTGTTTTATAGTAGTTGTATCTTTAGTTTATGATGACAATTGAATTTATACATTTCAAATTGTGGTATAGGATATGGAAAATATTTAACACTGTATTTTTCATCATCAATTCAAACTTTATCTGAAGGAAAGTGAGATATTTGACTTTCCTCCACATTCCTAGCTAGTTCCCAACTTCATTACTGATATTCACAACCAAAAGAATTTAAGGTCACATTGACTATTCATTTTCAATAACATCCCAGCTCATATTGAAACCTCTCTTTGCCTTCTTGACATATCCAAATATTATTAAGACTTTACCTCCTTCTTTGTTAAGACTTGAAGTCTACCTAAAAAATGGTTTCATTTCAAAATTTTAAAATAATTTTAGTAGTAAAAAATTAATAAATTATCATAAAATGTTGTGTTCCAAGTTTCTTATTTATAAATTAAAAGTATTAAAATTAATAAATTGTAATATTCCTTCCAATGGTTAACTTCCTACAGTTATAGTTGACACAGAATAATAGTGACTGGTATGGAATTACAACTCTCTTATCTTGACTTAAATGCATCTGATCAGTCGTATGTCCAGCTGCTTTACCCAGGAGTCCTAGGAGAGAGGTGATTTATTGACCAATAACATGTACTTAGTAACTAATGCATTAAACTTTCCAAAGTAACATAATTAGTAGCTGGTAGAACCAGAACTCACTCACTTTCAGCATTCTGACTCCAAATGCAATGATTTCCTTACTGCATGTAAAGCTCTCTTCCTGTGATTGGTTTCAATCTTTTCTTCCTCTTAAAGGATACATGAACACCAGCAAAGTGTCATGTGTCCAAACTGTCCTCTCGTTTTGCTTTGAATATGCCATTCTCCTTAATATCTTACAGTGACTTATCATTGTATTTGGGATGAAGTCAAAGATCTTTATAGCCTTTAGTAAAGCTTTTCATAAGGAAGTTTTTGCTTCTTACTTCCCATGAACAACTAGAAAACAGAACAAAATATATTATGAAATAGTTTTCAGACATTGGACAACTGGCAGTGCAGAACTGTGATTCTGGAGAAAAAGAAAACAAATGAGGTGAGCTCTGTGATTGTACCAGCTCAATATTTGGATGCAGCTGTGAGCCATGGTGCAAGGAGCCAAGCAGTATTGCTGAATTGAGCAGACAAAGTTTGGGGGCTTTGTCCTTTTAATGAAGACAGAGGTAGCGAGAATCTTCATAAAAAGGGCCACAGAGGAGGGAACTCCATAAAGAAAAGTCTGGGTATTTGTGGAGGTGATGCCTTAAGTCTTTCACTCATATTGAGCTGCATATACAGGAGATTAAAAAAATACCCAAAGCTGGGGAGAAAACTACCAAAAAGCCAAGGGCAGGACAGTTTCTAGAGTTCACATGGACTGAGAATAATTCATGTGCCCATCAGCAAAAGTAGAAAAGCCCACAATACATGGTTCATCAGGTAGAGTTCACAAAATAGCATCACCTTGGTAGTAAGATTAAGTTAATCTTAACCTATATGTTGCTCTGAGCATGCCCTAACAAAGCATAAAAGCATGCCATAAAAGGATCATACTAATTGCAAATAAAATGAAATGAAAACCAGAAACCATACAAAGGAAAACAAAAGAAAAAACCTAGCAACTAAAACCAAATCATAAACTTCATGACACCCAGCATTTTAAAAAAAATCAGCCGGGCTCGGTGGCTCAGCCTGTAATCCTGCACTTTGGGAGGCTGAGGTGAATGGATTGCCTGAGCCTGCAGGTTCGAGACCGCCCGGGCAACTTGGCGAGACCTCATCTCTACAACAAAATAAAAAAAAATTAACCAGGCGTAGTGGCGCACACCTGTAGTTAGTTCCAGCTACTTGGAAGGCTGAGACGAAGGATCGCTGGAGCCCAGCAGATCAAGGCTGCGGTGGCTGGGAGCGGCCACTGCACTCTAGTCTGGGCGACAGAGTGAGACTCCAACTCAAAAACAAACAAACAAACAAACAAAAAAAACCAGGCATGCAAGAAAATAGGAAAATATGACCAATAGCTGTAAGACTGAAAGATGTAATATCCAAAGGAGATATGGCACAGGGTAGAATTAGGCAAAGTGGGCACTAAGCAAAAAAAGTGGTTAATTTGAAGGGAGCAATAGAAGCTACCAAAAACAAAGTTCAGATAGCAAAAAGACAAAATAGTTAACAGTGAGTTAGTGATCTGAATGACAATGTCTAACTGTTTAATAAACATGTAATTGAAGTTTGAGAAGGAGAGGAGAAGAAACAGAAAACAACTGGAGAAAATGAATGACCAGAATTTCTCAAATTTGATGAAATTTGTAAAGGCACAGATTCAAGAAACTCAACAAATCCCTACCAGAAAACATAAAGAAAACCATGCGCGGTGTGATGCTTACACCTGTAATCTCGGACTTTGGGAGGCCAAGTCAGGAGGATCACTTGAGTCCAGGAGTTCAAAGCCAGCCTGGACAACAGAGCAAGATCCCATCTCTACAAAAAATAAAAAAGTTACCCAGATATGGTGGTGCTTGCCTGTAGTTCCAGCTGCTTGGGAGGCTAAGTGGAAGGATGGCCAGAGCCCTGAAGATCAAGGCTGCGGTGAGACATCATCATGCCACTGCACTCCATCCTGGATAAGAAAGTAAGATCTTGATGAAAGAAAGAAGGGGAGGGGGGGAGGAAGAAAGAAAGATTATGCCAAGCTATACCTTAATTAAATTTCTGGAAAACAAGTAAATAAGAGATACTTTTAAAAATAGACACGTTAAAGAAAAAAGACACATTAAACAACAAAGATAATAATGAAAGCATACTTCTTGCTAGGAAAAATGTAAGTCAGAAAGTCAGGAAGCAATATCTTTAAAGAACTTTAAAAATGTCTACAGAAAATTCCATACTCAGAAAAAATATATTTCAGAAACAAAAGCAAAATAAAAACTGTTTTAAACAAACTAGAGTTAAAGAAGGTATTGCCAGTGAATCTGAACTGCAAGAACTATTAAGGGAAAATTTTCAGACAAGAAGAAAGAAATCTGAAATTGCACCAAAAAGAAGAGATCTTAAGAGATTTAATATATGGGCAAATATAGTTCCTCATTTTTATTTCTTTAGAAGAACAGTGTTTAGAACAAACATAAAAATAATATATTGTGTGATTTCTAACCTATGCAAAATTAAATGCATCACAAAAACAGCACAAAGGAAAAATACGTTGCAAGATTGGTTCAGTATATAAAAAGTGATGTAATAGTATTTGAAGGTATAATGTGGTATGTTAAAGATACCATTGTAAACTTTAGGGTGTACAGGAAAAAAAATAATGAGTTATGCATAAAAAGCTAGTTGTGGGGATAAATTATAATTATTAAAGGTATATAAGTAAATGAAACTAATGCAAGAAATGAAGGCTAATGAATGAATAAGAGATAAGACAAATAGAAAATAAACAGCAGGATGATAGACGAAGTCACATCCTTTCAATACTTTCATTAAATGCAAATGGTTCAAGCAAGATTTTTAGATTAGATTTTTAAAATACTGCCCTAATATCTAAAAACATAGGTGGGCTAAAATTAAAAGGATAGGAAAAGATATATCATGAACATTCTAATCAAAAGAAAGCTGAGATTTTTTAAAATATCAAAGTAAATTTAAGAATAAAAAATATTATCAGTAATAAATATATTTCATAATAAAAAATAGACCAATACATCAAGGGGACATGTGAACCCTAAATGTAAATGGATTTTATTATAGAACTTCAAAATACATAAAGTAAAAACTAATAAAGCTAACAGAATAAATAGAAAAATCTGAAGTTATAGTTGTAAACTTCAAACTTTCTTTCAATAATTAATAGAACAAGAGGGCAGAAAATCAGTAAGTATAAATAAGTCTTAACCTAGCTGAAATTTATAAAATACACCCTCAAAAAAGTAAAATACTCTTTTCAGCACGTTCGAGTTCCTTGTAGATCCTAGATGTTAGGCCTTTGTCAGACATGGAGTTGGCAAATACTTTTTCCCAGTCTGTGGGCTGTCTCCCTGCTCTCTTGATGGTTTTTTTTGGCTTTGCAGAAGCTTGTCAGTTTAATGAGGTCCCATTTGTCTATCCTATCTCTTATGGCCCATGCATTTTGGTTTTTGCTCAGGAATTGGATGCCAGTTCCAACTTCCATAAGGGTGTGTTCTGCATTTTTTAAATTTCTTATGGTTTGAGGTTTTACATTTAGGTCTCTGATCCATTTAGAGTTAATTTTTGTGTATGGGGATAGATAGGGGTCCTGTTTGAATCTTCTGCATGTGGTCAGCCAGTTTTCCCAGCACCAGTTACTGAATAGGTTCTTCTCTCCCCCAGTGGTGGGTGGTGGAGGCTTTGTCAAAGATGAGTTGGTTGAGAAATTGAGGTTTTGCTTCTGGAATCTCAATTCAATTCCATTGATCTATATGTCCTTGTACCAATACCAGGCTGTTTTGATTATTGTAGCTTTATAGTAAAGTTTAAAGTCTGGTAGTATCATACCTCCTGCTTTGCTTTTTTTTTTTTTTGCTGAGGATTGTTCTGGCTATTCTTGGTTGTTTGTGTTTCCATATGAATTCCTGTATTGCTTGATCTAGATCTGAGAAGAATGTTGCTGGTAAAGAAAAAAACAAACAACCCCATTACAAAGTGGGCAAAAGATATGAACAGACACTTCTCAAAAGAAGACGTACAAGCAGCCAACAGATACATGAAAAAAATGCTCTGCCTCACTAGTCATCAAAGAAATACAAATTAAAACCACACTGAGATACCACCTAACTCCAATCAGGTTGGCCATCATCAATAACTCAAAAAACAACAGATGCTGGAGAGGATGCAGAGAAAAGGGAACACTGCTACACTTTGGCTGGAGTGTAAACTAGTACAGCCTCTGTGGAAAACAGTGTGGCGATTCCTAAAAGATCTAAAAACTGACCTCCCATACAACCCCACAATCCCCCTACTGGGAATATACCTGGAAGAACTCAAATCTCTCTATGAAAAAGATACCTGTACATGCATGTTTATTGCAGCATTATTCGCAATAGCAAAAACATGGAACCAACTGTGCTGCTCATCGAAAGAGGACTGGATAAAAAAAATGAGGTACATACACACGATGGAATATTATGCAGCCATAAAGAAGGACAAAATTATGAACCTTGCAGCAACTAGGATGGACTTAGAGGCTCTAGTGTTGAGTGACCTATTACAGAAACAAAGAACAGAGTATCATGTGTTCTCACTCATAAGTGGACCTTGAACAACTATCGTAATACTATAAGAAAGGGATTGGCAGTAGTGGGAAACTGCCAGAGAAGGAGAGGGCACCCTTCATCAACAAGGGTACCTGTATAATGAACATTTGTATACCTAACCCTGAATTGTATCCCACATATTTAAACTTAAAAATTAAAAAAAAAGAAAGTGGCAGAGATAAGATTGTAAGCCCAGACATATTTTTTTAACACTATGAGTGTGTAGTTTGATCCCAATTATTAAAAGTTAATTTTTCTGTTTGTCCATCCTTCCACCTCACATATACAGAGATGAAACTCATCTAACACTAACATTAGCTATTTCTAGATGGTATTTTTTTCTTTATACTTTTTGGTACTACTTGAGTTAAAAAATATTTTATCAATGCTACAAAACAATTGAATAATTATTGTTATTAGACAATGAAAATGATATAATAATTTCAGTAAGCACTTGAACTCTTATTTCTATATCCCACACTCAATAATTCACTTCCTTATTTATCTTCTAGTGATTGCAACATTTTATGTCACTTCCTAAGCTGGGCTGCTAGTTGATAGTGATATGATTTTTCTTTTTTAGTAGCTGACATTTAAAGATCTCTCAAAACATCAGTCAGATTGTATTTTCATTTTAGATATTCTTCACTTTTGAACTGAAACTTCTGAACCTGAATCTCATGCACACCCCCATGTGTTGTTATTTGCTTTATAAGCTTAATTATTGTCCTTCTTCCCCCATGAGAATGTAAGTTCCATGAAGGCAGGTGGTTTCGTGTGTCTTGTTGTATTTCTAACATCTAGAATACAGCCTACGACATAGCATGCTTTATAAATATTTGTTGAATGAATAGAAAATGAATTTTGCTAACTAAAAATATAGTGGAGAAAAATTGACAGAGTTGGTGAATCCTTGAGGTGAGCTTCGCTTTTGAGTACCATTCAACTTAATTACAGTTGTTGATATGGCAATTTTCCACATTTAAATCCTTGCATATATTTTTTAAAAATACATGATACACATTTATTTTACATGCTGAAAATATTTTAAAGTCTGTATATCACATTCACATATGCACACAAACACTCATCTTAAAAGGTTTCCTTTTTGAAAGGATCAGATGTAAGGCAAAAGCAAATATGCCTGGATATGGGAAGATAAGCCCTATGTTTCTCTGCAGTTTTGTGCCAGTAAAAGATTTTCTTTCAGAAGTTCCAGACTGGCAGTCCTGAGGACCAGGTTTGGTTCGCAGAGCTTTTCATTTGGTTTCATTGCCAACATTAAACAATAAGGAGATTTTTAAAAAATGGCTTTCTTGTTTCACTGGAAAGTAGGCTAAACTGATTATACTGGATCCACAACTTCACATAATAATTGGCTGTTGCTGAGAAGCCTCTTTAATTAGAGCATAACTCTGTGATTTGCCAGTCCACACCATTCCTAAATGTGTCCCTGATCATCTTTTGCCTGGATCACTTTATTCATTCTTATCACCTACCAAACCCTGTAAATTTTTGAGTGTGTTGTCCATGCTGTATTTTGTATGTACTCTCTCTGCCTCTCATGGCTTGTTGCTCCCCGAGTGCTTTTTCTATTCTCTTTATTTATTTTTTGAGTTGGGTCTCACTCTTTTGCCCAAGCTGAACTGCAGTGACACGACCATGACTAACCAAAGCCTCCAACTTCTTGGGCTCAAACAATCCTCCTGTGTCACCCTCCTGAGTAGCTGGGACTACAGGCACTACCACCACACCTGTCTAATTTTTGTAAAACTTCTTATAGAGAAACTTCTTATAGGTCTCACTATGTTGCCCAGGCTTGTTAAGGGATTCTCCTGTCTCTGCCTCCCAAAGGGCTGGAATTACAGGCATCAGCCATTATGCTCAGCCTGCTTTTCTATTTTTGATGGACTGTTTTCCCTCTTTAAACATAATTTTATTGAGGATATACTTCTTAAAATCTTCTTAAGGATTTCCTATGGAGTTGATTTGTGTCTCTTTTCCATTTGATTTAGCTCATCATATATATGAGCTTATATATATATTCATTTTAAGCTGGATTTGAAATGAGGCAAAAAGACACTAGAATGCTTCCTTTCCCACAGATTTTTATGACGTCCTTGAAAACTTAACTGCATGGCTTCCTTTCTTTCTCTCTCCATAACCTTCTATGGTGTACTTGGAGAAGAAAAGTAAAAGAAGAAGGGAAAAGGGAGGCGGGAAGTAGGTAGAGACATTCTGGATTCATGAATGGGAAAACTGGATTAAAGTCTTTTACAGAAGAACCATTTTACCTCTTCCTTCTCTCATTATCTTACGATAGGCATTTCAATTAAAAAATTATGCAAGTACTTTATAATAATGTTTAAAACACTTTAAGCTAACATGAAAATATTTGCGAATAATTTTAAATTGTAAGGATATAGATAAGCACTTTCAGTTTTGTCAGAGGAAAATATGAACAGTAATTTAATTGATTGTGTGTTTGTGTTTTTTAAAAACTTTACTTTAGAGTTGTGGGGAACATGCGAGGATTTACTACATAAGCAAACTACGTGCAGGTAAGGTTTGGGCTTCTAGTAGCCCTCTCTCTTCCTGATAGTGAACCTAATACCCAGCGTGTGGTTGTGTGCCCCTTATCTCTCCTCTCTCCCTCCCCCCTTTAACAGTGTCCAGCATCTATTGTTCTGACCTTTGTACTCATGTGGCCAGTGATCAAGGCCTGCTTATGAGTGAGAACATGCAGTATTCAGTTTTGGTTTCTGTGATCGTTCACTGAAAATGTCAACTTCCAGCTACGTCCATGTTGCTGCAACGGGCATGAGTTTGTTCATTGTGGTTGTGTAATATTCCATCATGTATATGTCCCATATTTTCTTTATCCAGTCTACTTCTGATGGGCATCTGGGTTGGTTCCATATTTTTGTTATTGTGAATAGTGCTGCAATGAACATATGTGTACAGGTGTCTTTTTGGTAGTGTGATTTATGTTCCTTCTGGTATATTCCTGGAAGTGGGATTGCTGGATTATATGATTGCTCAATTTTTAGTTCTTTGAAAGAACGCCACCTTCGTTTCCACAAAGGCTGAATTATCTTTCATTTCCACCAACAGTGTAGAAGTGATTTCTTTCCTCTGTAGCCACACCAACACCTGTTTTATTACTTTTTAATGATAGCCATCCTTACTGGAGTTAGGTGATGTCTCATTGTAGTTTTGATTTGTATTTCTCTGATGATTAGTTAGGCTGAGCATTTTTTTCATGTTCGTTGTCTGCTCGAGTGTCTTTTTGAGAAGTGTCTGTTCCTGTCCTTTGCCCGCTTTTTAATGGGGTTGTTTGTTTTATTATTATCAATACATTTGAATTCCTTGTAGATCCTGGATGTTAGGCCTCTGTTGGATGCATAGCTTGCAAGCATTTTTTCCCATTTCGTGGGCTGTCTCTTTATTCTCTTGATGGTTTCTTTTGCTGCACAAGACCTTGTTAGTTTGATAGGATCCCACCTGCCAATCTTAACTTTTGTTGCATTTGCTTTTGAGGACTTCATAAATGCATTGCCTACTCTGAGTTTTCTTCTAAGATTCTTATAGTTTGAAGTTTCATATTTAAATCCTTGATCTATTTTGAGTTAATTTTGCAGATGACATGATTGTATCCCCAGAAACCTCTAGAGAGTCTGTCAAAAACCTCCTTGCACTGATAAACAACTTTGAAAAAGTACTGGGATACAAAAATCAATGCATCAACAAGGGTACCTGCAAAATGAACATTTGTATACCTAACCCTGAATTGTACCCCATATCTTAAAGAAAGTCAATGTGCAAAAAACAGCTGCATTTCTGTACACCAGCAACAAGCAGATAAAAAAAACCAAATAAAAAACACAACCCCATTCACTATAGCCACAAAAAAATAAAATACCTTGGCATTTACCTAACCAAAGGGTGAAGGACCTTTACAATGAGAACTATAACACATTGTTCAAAGAAATCAGGGATGACACAAACAAATGGAAAATCCCATGCTTGGGGATTGGAAGTATCAATATAATCAAAAAATCCATTCTACTCAAGATAATCTACAGATTCAATGCAATTCCTATCAAATTTCTACTATCATTTTTCACAGACCTCTAAAAGACAACATAGGAATTCATATGGAAGCAAAAAAGATCTCAAATAGCTAAAGCAATCCTTAGCAAAAAGAACAAAGCTGGAGTCATCACCCTTCCAGATTTTAAGCTTTACTACAAGACTGCAGTAATCAAGACAGCATAGTATGAATACATTAATAGACACATAGACCAATAGAACAGACCAGAGAATCTGGAAATAAAGCCACAGACCTTCAACCAACTCATCTCTGACAAAGTCAACAAAAACAAACATTGGGGCAAGAAAATCATATTTAGCAAATGGTACTGGGAGAACTGGGTAACTACATGCAGAAGAATGAAACTGGACCCCTACCTATCACCATATAAAAAAATTAATTGTATTTTTGTATCATTAGCACCTGGCACAATATCTGACCCAATACGTGTAAATTAAATGATCTCCTTTCCAGTCTTTAGTCTTTATTTTGTTATAAAACTTATATATATATATCTTAATGGTTCACTCTAATGTTATTCCTGGCTCATCTGTCATGGAATACTCTCTTATAAGAAATAAAATGGTCTACTAAAGGTAGGTAGTAGGGAGAAGCAGAAAAAGTGGGACAATATTGTCTTGATATTACTAAAATTAGGTAACCAGTAGGGTGACCATATGTCCCTATTTGCCTGGAACAGTCCTAGTTTATTTCTATTGACTTGGCGTAATTATTAATGGCATAACTTCTCACTCTCAAAGTGTCCTTGTTTGAATGATAAATTATATAGGCACTCTATTAATCAGATCCTAGATAATCAAAAGCTATTTGCAATATAATTGCAAGGACTCAGGACTTTTTAATTATTATTATTATTTTTGGGTGCAAGATGGGGATCTAGTTACAGAAACCAGGAATTATAAAATATATGAACACCGTTTTAGAGATTATATATACATACACACAAATATATAACACACAGCACTTTTATAATACTGCCTTGCATTTGGATTATTTGTACAGTTGTTTCTATTGACCTTTTGAGAAGTACTCTTCCACAGTTGGAAATGTACTCATCTGTATTTTCTCTCAATACTTTGCAAAGGGTTTTCTACTTGGTAGAATTCAATAAATATTTGTTGAATAGAACTGAATGAAATCAAATTGTTAAGTTGTCCCACCAGGACAAATTACCAGGAATAATTTGTGTTAATTTATCCTCCAATCCGTAATCTGGGAGAACCAGTGTGATATATGCAGCATGCTAAATTAGTTTTTTAAATGCCTCTTCCTTCTTGCTTTGCTGTTTTCTTAAAAACTCTAGTTGTATATTACTGTAAAACATTTCTTCCCTGAAATAGTTAAAATAAATCTGCTCATTGAGGAAAATGTCCATAAGTGACTTTGATTTCTTGAAAATATTGGACAGAAAGGATATTATTTTTTTCTATTTCTTGGCCAGGGTTTTGACCAGAAGGACAATAGGGGACTACCAATCGGATGTTGGCCATAACTTTCAATTTTCATTAGTAAAAAATTCAATGAATAATTTTTTGGCCCTAATGAGATTTCAAGAGACTCAAATAAGAACCACATAGAGGACCAATCTTTGAGAATCTGTGTATTTTGTGTTTGAGTACCAAAACTCCTGGCCAACTGGCAAGCACTGAGCTCTTCTAACAAGTTATAGGGTGGAAATTATTTCTCTTCTCACCCATCTGCTCTAGGAGCCATAGCTCATATTTAGAAGTAGCAGTACTTACAAGAAAGAAGAAAAAAGACCATCAGCAATATAAAAAAAGAAGAATAAAGGACCATCATTGAAACAGCAGCAAATACAACAACATCAATAAGGACACTTTGCTTTGCAATATTCCTGTGAAAGTCCTAATTTTATATTATTGCCACCTGAATTATCAATCTACAGCAGTTCCTGTACTACCTGAAAAAATGAGATGGCACTTGCTTTTAATGATATGTGAGAGTATTTCTCTGGGATGGCAAAGCAACAGCCTTTTGCTAAGTATTTTAGTGGAGGCAAAGGAGTGGGAGTTGAGTTAAAGGAGATTCACTATAAATAATACTAAATAGTCAAAGAAGGAAAGAGTATGGAGGGATGGGAAAAAGAATAACAGTAATGAAAACTTTTTTTTATCTTTAACTTAACTTCCTTAGCTTTGAGCATCTAAAGAAATCAACACGTTTCCTTAGTTGGCTGCATTCCTTTAAAAAGGTAAAGCCTTCTGCAACTGGCAGAGAGGATCATCCTTTTTAACCTTTTTTGCCACTGCATTTACAGACAATAAAACTGGAGGCTCAACTACTTTAAATGGGCCAGTAAACACTGAGCCAAGAAACTCACAGTATAGCTATGCAAAGACCTTATTGTTCAAAAGGATATACTCATCCCATAGTAAGAGAGCCTTTTTTTTTTTTTTAAATGAAAAGGCCAATGTAAGATAATTTTCATGAATGACCTCACATGAAGAAACACGGAAGTCCCTCCTACTGAAAGCATTGTCTTAAAATACTAACATTTTGGGAAACCAATTGTATTCAATGGTGTCGTGAGTGATATGACTTTTAAAGTATAAAATGTTTACTCAAAAAATTTTCTTCATCCAATTCTTGAATCTTTCCTCTATAGTGGTCTCCTTTCATACACAGATCTATTAATTTTTACCTATAAGAGAAAAGGTACCTATCTATTTCTAAGCCCTTGACCTAGAATAATATGAGAAAAAATTGATCTAGGTAAAATATCTTGTTTGCAAGAGATTCTTCATGATGCATATAGTTTTTATTTCTTGGAATTTTCTCATATGTTTAAATGATACTCATATCATTTAATCTGTATGGATTGTTGTAGTTTTTCACTAGTTGAAGACATGTTTCTTCATTTGGATGTTCCAAAATGTTGTGAGTCACTCTTGAAGACCAAGTCAGCATGTTACCAGTCAACGTTTCACCTCCTCTGAAGTATCTCCTGATTCTCTCACAGAATGAACTGCTTCTCTCTCCTAAGCTCCAGCTGCATTTGTCTATAATAGTAGAGTTTATTAGAAATGTGTGAGGGAAGCCTTGGGTCAACTTTTCCTGGGGAAGTTAGGGAAGGCTGTGGAAGATGTGTAAATTTAACCTAGAAGGAAATGTGGTTTGCTAGGTATAAAAGAGCATATACTAAGTCCCCTACATATGAACTTTCAAATTGCAAACTTTCAAGGATATGAACATGCAATCGTATGTCCAGTCACATACTGTACAATTGTAATTTTCAAGGTACTGTATTATGAGGTTAAAATGTTTTATTTTTTGTGTTTTTTGAATGTATTGTCTGTGTGAAAAATATTATAAACCTATTACAGTACAGTACTATTTAGTTGATTGTGTTAGTTGGGTACCTAGGCTAACTTTGTTGGACTTTCAAACAAATTGGACTTACGAATGTACTTTTGAAATGGAACTCATTTGTATGTAAGTATTTACTGTACTTTGGAGTCCATTGTTTATATGCCTCTGTTCTCGTATTATATAAAAGAATCCCACAAAACTATCTGCATCATTATCTTACAAATGTAAATATTTGATATTGTTGATGAATGTTTGATTGAAATAGTGACAAGCTGAGATGGACAAGTTCCTCTATCATTCAGTTCCTTAAATAGGCTATTTTATTCTATTTAATTCCTTCATAAGTATTGGAAATCCTCCATAATCTGGAAGTGTCAGTGGCTTTAAAGATATTTTATATCTATTTATTTCTGTGCTTTGTCCAGAGGTTTTCAGTGAGAGATTTTATTTCCATGGAGAGGCAATAATCCAAATCTTTTGAAAAGTGTTGTTAATGATTATTTGGTGTTTTATATATGGTGACTGTTAACATAACTTGGCACTTTAAATGCAATAGCATGCTTTAAAATGTCATGTTAAACAATAGCATGTATGGCCTTGAACTTACACGATTTTTACATTTGGTTTTTGGCTTGATGAGTTTCTGAGTTTCAGATAAAAACAGCAAGACCACTTTCTTTGAATTTCACCATTGTATAAATGACAAGGGAATGATTTTAGTATTTCTCACTGTGACAAGGTATCATGGAGTAGCCACTTGGTCATGCTCATATGACATGACTATTTTCTAGGAGATATTTAAATATGTTATCTTGTGGGTCCTGACCCTAATAAAGCATGCTCCCTTCAACCGAAAACATAGCTAGAAATGGTAAGATACACATTCTGGGTGGGTTTTGTGTTGTTGTCTTTTGCATTGCACCATTCACAGATTTTCTGAATGTTTGATATATCATTAAAATATATTTTTTCATATTCTCTCAAACTTCTATCTGTTGCTGAGAAAACACTCTTATTTCTTGAAACATAAAAAACAAGTAGGGAAAGTGAGAAATCTTCTTTAGGTAACCTCAGAACAGAGGAACTTTGTGCATTATGCAGCCGAGGCCATGCCAAAATGCAATTTGGAGGGTGTCCAGCCCTTCATTGGAAAGTAATGGTTTTCACTGAACTGAGTTATGACCAGCTGTTTACAGACAGTCTGTGACATACTGATAGAGCAGAACACCGTATGTTGCTTTCCAAATCAAATGATACAAGAAGTGTGACAGAGTGGAGAAACATCTGTCATTAGCAATTTTCAGCACGCTTCACTAATTCTGGACAAAATACGAGTAATGAACTTACCGCAGGAAACTTCAAATACTACCACTGCTGAAACAAGGATATAAACAGCGAGTCCTCCTAATGGCTTCTAATTTAATTCATTTGCGGTAAGAAACAAACAAAGTGGGTTATTTGTTTTTGATCATAGGGTAGTAAATACCAACGCTGATCACAAATGCTTATTTTAATCAAAGAATAGGGATCGCAAACTGCAACTTTCTGCAAGTTGAGATAGAAAGCGTTATTCCTTCTTCAATTGTTAAAGAGGGTGGACCTTTGTTTTTATTTTTGTAAGCAGCAGAGCTGGAGAATGCACCCTAATAGTGATGAAATCGTCCCTGAGTCGTGTCTCAGAGTGTGATGCTCTGAGCTTGGTTCTTGCAGTTTGTTGGACCTGTGGTGATATTTACATAACATTAAATGTTCCTAGTCTTTCTACTAAGAGGCTTGTATTGAAGAATGTGTTAGGTCTTTCTCAAGCTGCTTTCCCCCCTACCATTTCTCATCTTGCCTTTTTTTTCCTGGCTGATAATTTTCATTTTGCCGTCCCACAAATTTTCACAGTTCTGTAACGAGCGCATGGTCCTCATACAGCATCCACATGGATTCTCTACTGGTTGACGTCACACTGTTTATGAGATCTCGGAGCCAAACCATGTGAAGGCTGCAATCTGTGAGCATTTTTCTTTTGTATCTTTGCAATCAATTGAGCTATTAAGCCATTAACATTCAAGGCCTACTCAGCTCAGCTTCCTCCCGGTTAGCGCCAAAACAGCAAAATTCCTAAATAGATAGACTTGTCTTTACCTCCAGAAGAAAAAAAAAGTGAAGAAAGGTTGTTATTCTTAATCTGAAGTTTCGACTAATGTTCAGAAAAACGATAATGTAAAATGCAGACACGAGATCTTGCCCAATCCGTTGGTGTTCTACCGATGGGACCTACTTTGGACTGTGTCCCAGAACAAAAAGACTGAATGCCATTCGGAACTGATGACTGTAAAATGAGTGTAGGAGGTCTTTGAGGAGCTTCTTAATTACAAAATTATTCATGATAAAATGGCACTAATTTCAAATTCCCAGTTTCTTGTAAATTTTTGTATGATACCACATAAAAATGGCTTATTGCTTTTTAACACCTTAGATAAACCAAATCCAGCATGTTGTGAGGAAAAATCATCTCCAAATATGTATAAATCTTTCTCTCTTCCTCTTCTTCTCTTTCTTCTTCTTTTTCTCTTCTCCTTTTTTTTTTTTGTTAAAGGAATGCCACTCCTGCTGATTTATCTGTCTATTTTTAAGCAACCCCTGAAATTATTTTATGGTTCAGAAGAAATAATCCAAGATATGTAAATGTTAAAATTTTCTGTTTTTTTATAGACATCTGCATTGAAAAACAAAACAAAGTGAAAATATAGATGCCATTGAAACCCATCATTACGTTTGTGATCTAGATAATAAAGTAAGCAGACCCGAGCAATTCGCTAACACTAACGCTATTCTTTACATAAACAGTAAATGTTTAGATTTTCCTGTTCACTGACTAACAGCACACATATCATAAACACTAAGCTGTTATAGTACGTTTCGTGTGTTGATTCACTTTAACAGTTGTTAGTGTGAAGACAGGAAAAGAAAAGTGGGTGTAATGAGACCATGTGCAGTATGCTGTGAAAACAGAGGCCCTTATTTGGCATAATGGGTTGCACCATAAGGGCCATAAAATTGTGCATGTGTTAGTATCATTTTAATTATTACGGGTGCCACATGTTAAGCAGAATAGCGGAACTACTAAAACAGCTTCAAAATCCTTACTGCTGATCGCTGCATTTAATTACAAATAGGAACATTTGGAGATAGGTCACCATAAAACCCTTCTGTTGTCAAATGAGCTCAAATCTGATTTTTGTAATTATGTTTTTATACCACAGATCCTGTTGAATAACTATAGTGAATAAAATTTTAATAAGTGCTGATTAAATGTAGGTACATCTTGCTTCCTAAGAATATTTATGAACACTCATCACACTTAAATCAAGGTACCATCACTATTTTCCTGTGGACAATGCTTTGATCATTCAACCTTAATGCAAATAAGCTGAATAAATTTATGTGCCATGAAATATTTTTTTTTTCATTGGAGCATAAACACTCTGGATTTCAATTATTCATTCTGTTTGTGAGCACTGTGTACTGTACTGTAATTTTCTAGAACCAAATTGTTTTCATTACCCTAGTACATGTCAGACTCAGTAGGATCTTATAATTAACTTTCCTAAAGCAGGATTTTATCAGGGAGAAGAAGAAGACAACTTATGTTTTGTTCTGTACTAGAATAAATATGGTTAGAGATAGTAGGTTCAGTTTTTAAAATTTCTTTTCTTTGGAATTATCTTTATTATCTATCTATCTATCTATCTATCTATCTATCTATCTATCTATCATCTATCTGTTAGGTACTTGGGCTATAAAAGTCATGAACACATTGCATCTACCAAGTGGAATGGTGCTTTGATACCCTTTGTATGTATCATTTCTCTGTTTCATGAAAAGCGTTTTTGAAGTCTTGCCTAATGGTTAGGCCTCCCGGCTCTTTTGAACATGAAATTATCCTTGTGTTTCCAATAGAGATGAGGAACATGGAATAAACTGAAGAAGCAATTATTAACAGGTAAAGTCACATAAAAGTCATAAGTTAATACAAGGAAATAGGCCAAACATAGAGCTGATGTATTTTTTAAATTGATATGTGTTAATCTGGTATGGGATCTCATAGATATTAAAGTAGGTATACTTATAAGTTATCCATATGGATACCTATATTTGTGGTTTATGAAGGCATAAAATACTTCTTACTCTATAAAACAGAGAAGTTTGATCCTTTCAATCAACAATATTCCTTTAAAATATTCACAACCTTCTGTATACTCCAAAAGACCACCTTGTTGGAGAAGTTGCTTTCTGAATTTGGGGACTGAAATTTATTTTTCCAGAAAAAAGTATTCTTAGGATCATGAGAGAGTTCCAGTTGCAAAAGTTCCCAGATTATCAGCTGTTGTTAAACTCTTAATCCACACTGTAGACTACTGTTTTAATTTCCAAGTAGCTCTGCAATGTGCTCTGATCTGTATCTCCACATCCACTAGTTTAGATAAATGATAAGGCAGTACTTTAGTAAAGACCTTGAAGACTCACGCACCACTATGAGACAGATGCCATCCCTGTTGGCAGCTGTATATGGCTCCCTGAATACATCATTCTGATCCGATACCCAGAAACAGACTTTGAGGCTCTAAAACATAGAAAGAGAAACAAATAATGCTTCTTTTGTAGGTAGAAATATGATACATATGAGTAGTCCTGAGGGTTCTGGGGCATCCCTACTTGATTGAGATTTACTACGTGTTTGGCTCTGAGTCTCATAGTAATTGTCATCTTTGAGGGATGAGGGAGAGATCCTCAGCTAAAAGTAGAGGTTGCAAAGTTTGCTTCTATCATTTGAATGCATCATTTGACAGTGCCAACTTATTTTTCTCATCTCAGTTCTGACAAATAAACTAGATGTCTCCAGCACTCGAGCTGCCATTCAGCAACTATTTTGAACTCTGCCAGTGATGCACCGTAGGAGGAACTCAGTGTTATAGCTGGAATTATGTCTTTTATGATCTAATTAATTAATTAATTAATAGTGGAAAATCTGAGAATCGTTGAGATCATTCATGAGAACAGATAAGGGGAAAAACCATACAGATACAAGGATCATTTACCAGGAACAATATTTAGCACAGTAATTCCATTAATTTATGCCCCTATAAGATAGGAGCAGGTTTTAGAATCAATCAGAACAAAAGGAAAGGCAAGCAGAGAATGACAGATTGTGGAGATAGAAGAAATTTCTCATTTTCCAAATTATTAGTGTCTTCTTTTCTAAATGTGTAATATTCAGTTTTTCAACAAAGACTAATCACAAAGTTTGCTTTAAATAATTTTGTGAAACAATCCAGAAATTTTAGCAAACAGATATTTATTGAGAACCTTCTCTTGCCGGGCACTGTGTCAAGTGGTAGGGGGCGGTACCAAGTAGTTAGGCTGTGACCCTCTGTAAGCATCCTACAGCAGTGGTCCCCAGCTTTTTTAGCATCAAGTTTTGAGGAAGATAATTTTTTCCACAGACTGGGAGGAGTGAGGAGGAGAGGGGGATGGTTTCGGGATGATTCAAGCACATTATATTTATTGTGCACTTTATTCTATTATTATTACATGGTAATATATAATGAAGTAATTAAAAAACTCACCATAATGCAGAATCAGTGGGAGCCCTGAGCTTGTTTTCCTGCAACTAGATAGTCTGGGGGTGATTGGAGACTGTGACACTCAAAGTGTGTTGCATATATGTCCAGTCTACTCCATAATCTGGCATTGGTTGCTGTCACTGCAGAAAACCATGCTTCTCAAAGACAGAATGTTGGAAGTAGAAGGAAACTTTTCATTGCTGATCTGACAGGGGTGGAACTCAAACAGTATTGCAAGCAATGGGGAGTGGCTGTAAATACAAATGCAGCTTGACTCACTGGCTGGCCACTCACCTCCTGCTGTGTGGCCTAATTCCTAACAAGCCATGGACTGGTACAGGTCCGTTGCCTGAGAGTTGGAGACTCCTCTCCAACAGGACTGCTGGGCACTCCTAGTTACTACTAGGTCTTTACCATATTTGCGTTTGGAAAGAATTCACTGCTTATGAATGAAGGATGTGGTTCAGCCTTTTGGTCCCTTCCTAACTCTAAATTCCTTTCATTCCTTTGAAAACTGAGATGTACATCATACTGAAAATATAGATGCTGAGCTCTTCGGAAGATTAGCCTGCATTCAGGGAGTCTTTGTCAACCTGAAGAGATAAGACATAGACCAGAAAACATAGATCAATTCCATAAAGCATCTGTTAAATCAAAGTAATGTAGCCACAAATATAAATTTTAAAATGTAGCCATACTTCCTGCTTTGGTGGACAAGCTTTATCATGAATATCGATTGTAGATCAAGAATTCAGGAAGTAAAACAAGCTGATACCATCCTCTATTTCTGCCTTATCCCCTTGGAGTCTTCAAAAACTTTTCACTGGAAATCTTTCCATATGTCTCCTTTGAGAAAAACTGATGTTCACTCCTACCCAGAAGATCTAATAGGGAACACAGATATTTTTAAGAGGATTTGTCTGATCATTACTTTCTTCATGTCTTTGGGGTCAATAGAGTAAGTATGCTGGAGAAGAATCTGTTTAGTAGAACCATTTGCTTTCTGAAATACTCTATATCTCTTGCTATTTCTAATGGAAAAGTTTGTGTTTACATTGTGTTGAGGACACAACTACTGATGAACTTTGTCAAGGTGTTTGTTAGCCAATTGATAGGTATATCTTAGACATCTGCTATTTCCTGAATAGCCAGCAGGTAGAGTCCAGCCACAACTTCATGCAATACTTCAAAGTTTTTGCTGTCATAAAATTTGTTTTCCTTTTTAGTGGGAAATTTGGTTTCCCTTTATCTTGAATGACTTTCTTAAATCCATAAATGATGGTAACTGCAGTTTCATTTTCCTAAGATATGTCTGTTCATGCATCATAAAGTACAACAAAACATTTTTCCAAGCTAAGCTGGAAAGAAAAGTCTGCCATTCTTTTTTGAGACATTTGAAATAAAAGTTCACAAAAAGCAAGTGTTTTTTGTAGTGGCTATGCTTTGAGTCATAGTATATTCATTGGCTGATGACAAATTTCCCAAGGTGCTTTGTTTCCACATGTCATTTTGTGAACTTTCTCTGTAAACTTAAAAAACTAAACATGTCATTATTATTTGGTATTAATAATTATTTAAAAATTTGGTAGTAAACATATAGTCAAGAATATTCATGTTGTCTATGTATGTGATGTATACATACATTCTTAATATACCAGAGGTGCCCCCAAAAGTACACATATTAAGAGATGTTATCTATGTATTACTTTTCTTTTTTTTTGAGTTGGAGTCTCACTCTGTCACCCAGACTGGACTGCAGTGGCACACTCCCCGCCACTGCAGCCTCGACCTGCTGGGCTCTGGCGATCCTTCTACCTCAGCCTTCCAAGTAGCTGCACACTACCATGCCGAACTAATATTTTTAAATTTATTGTAGAGATGAGGTCTTGCCAAGTTGCCCAGGTGGGTCTCGAACCTGTGGGCTCAGGCAATCCATTCATCTTGGCCTCAAAGTGCTGGGATTACAGGCAGAGCCACTGAGCCCGGCCTATGTATTACTTTTCGAAGTTGAATTGTATTATAGTTGCAATGTGTAGTGTGATGTTCGCTCAACTGTGCTTCCACCATTTTCTTTGGCTGTCTTTTCTGTCACATAGTGACACTAGCATTCATTTGATTAACACCGTATTTTGAGTGAACATCATACCTTAAAATGTGTATGCATATTTTTGGCACTCCCGGTAAATATACAGTAAGTTCTCAACATTGTAGATAGTTTCTTGGACATTGCAACTTTAAACAAAAGGATGAACAACACGAAACCAGTTGTAACATAGGCAAACTGACGTACGAAAGAGCTAAGTTCCTGCCACATATTGCTGGTCACAAAAAATATCACCAAACTTTTAAATAAAAACCAGAATGCTTCTAATATTAAACATTAAAATAAATGTGAGATACTGTCCATTTAAGAAAGATGAATAAAAACAAGTAAGATCATTATTTATTCAATTATTTTAGTTCTGGGTGGCGAGTGGCGAGAGTTTGTCTTGGCATCTCAGGGTGCACAATGGGAACTGACTCCAGAGAGAACATCATCACATCACAGAGTGCACGCACACATACCCATGCTCACTTTGATTGGGACCACCCAGACATGCCAATGAAGCTAATGTGCATACCTTTTGGAAGTGGGAGAAAAACCCATGTAGATACGGGTAAAACATGTAAGCTCTACACAGACAGTGGCCCCAGATGGGAATTAATTTTTTTCTCATCAGTTGTAATGAAATAATGTTGAACAAAATCACAGTACTCAGACTTGCTGTGTATACTTACTGCTTATGTTTTATATGTCCATATAAATGTATATAGTATATATTATGTACTTATAAAGCACATATCATTATGTTTATATGTACACATATACATATGCAATTCTTTTAGTTTCAGACTCAAACTCTGATTTACATAAATAACTTGTAAATTCAGGGTGTAAAGAGATGTATTCATAAGTCTTATTAAGCATAATAAAATTACTCAGAGCTTTAATTTATCATATTTTCTCTCTACTGACCTTTTAAAAGAAGGGCAAATCAACAGGAAACTAACCAATATTGGAAATTTTTGAAATTACCTCCAGAAGGTGTCTTGGGTCGGTATCCTTCCAGGCCTCCTGAATGTGCATCTATAGTCAGGAAAGAGGCTCTTCAATGAATTCCCCTTTGCCTTGCACCTTTCTTGAGCCTCCATAATCAGTTCCCAAATCTTATATTATTTTATTGTTATCCTCATGACTCTGAATTACAGGCAACATGTGATAGCCCTCTTTTCTGTTCTGGTTAGCAGATTGCTGTTAATCTGTCATTCTCCTGACTACCAATGTCTTCTCTACCTTGGACTCAGGCACCTTACATGGTGCAGTCTATGAGAATCACTCAGTAATGTCTGTCCGATTGAACTAAGATACAGCCGTTGCGCTCGTTGGGCATTAACTGAAATAATTAAGCAGTAAGAGTGAGCTGGTTTCCATATAATTGAACTTTCTAGTTAACTAAGAATTAACACGAGAAGTTTGGTGCGTATATTTCAGTTTTTGCTTAGAAACATTCCTGCTGAATTAGGGGGTATAATTTACATGTCAGCTCTTCCACTAAGCTTGGGTAAGTTTCCTGTAGGCCCCGATTCATGTCAGAGTCATCTTTCTAGTTGCTGTACCCAACACATCTCACTGGCTCAACAATTATTTGTTGAATGAAGGACTGATAAGATTATTTCTGGGTTATTTTTCAAAGAGAAAATTCAGTTTTTTTGAAGTCACACTCCCATCAAGGGGGTGGCTATTAGTATTAATTTCTTCAATATTATAATAATTGTGGCTAAAGACTAAGATTTTGACAAGAAATGCTTATTTTATTATTTTAAAGATATGGAGTACAATTCAGAGTTAGGTATACAAATGTTCATTATGCAGGTACCCTTGTTGATGAGGTGTGCCCCCTTCCCCAGGCAGATTTCCACTACTGCCAATCCCGCTTCCTCGACCCCCTCCCGGTAGTTTCCTGCTACTGCCAATCTTTTTCTTACAGTATTACAGTAATTGTTCAAGGTCCGCTTATGAGTGAGAACATGTGATACTCAGTTCTTTGTTTCTGTGAAAGATCACTCAGCATTATAGAATCTAAGTCCATCCAGGTTGCCGTGAAGTTCATGATTTTGTTCTTTATGGCTGTGTAATAAGAAATACTTATTTTAAAGAAGATGTAAGTAGGAAATGTCTTGAGGACAGGGGCCTCAGATGCAGAATTCATACGTTATTCTTCCACAAAAAGAGTGTTGATAAGGGTCAGAAACCTAGACATGTTTCAGAGATACAGAGCATAAGTTTTACATAGATATCAAATATTAATATACTTTCATGTGATATGGATTTTTTAATTATTAAAAATTACACTGAGTTAGAAAGATGCTCAAGCTTCAATTTAATTTTACACTCCTCTGTGTCTCTCCAAACCTTCATATTGTTTGACAGTATGTTGCACGACTGTTGCCTGTAAGTGTGAAAAGTCAGGATGAGAGTTCACAGCAGGTTGATGGCCTGGAGATGAGAAGTCTGTCTGAGGACATTTCAAAGTTGTAAAGGTATTATTCTCACATGAAGTTATTTCTCAGTGGGTGTGAACAACAGCTACTCATCAAGCTGGTGTAGTGTGAAATAGAGTTTCCTGAAAAATGATGTGCAGACATATGCAGAAAGCCACATGCTTAGTACATGCACAGACTGTGTGCCTAACTTCCAAGTGTGGAATATTTGCCACGAGGAGAGCTAGAAATGCAAGAGTTCCATCCTTAAGTAGCCCAGGGAGAAGCACAGCTTGGAGTTATCACCGATATATTGGGTTCAAGGTGTGCTCGTGTTGAAGGACAGAAAGTGAACAGTGCAGCTGCATTGGCAAAGGGAGGCTTGATAAAATAGGAGAGATTTGGTTTTATGAAAGGCACTGGAAGTCTTTCTATATGATCCTGGAAGACCTACCTCTGCTATGAAAACAAATTTGGGGTCACAATCAGGCTCCATTAATCTTTACTGCTAAATGAAGACATTTATACATAGTTCCCTGGTCCAAATAATATATAATCTATAAATATATGTTATTTATATATTAGATTTGTTCAGACCTTTTCTCCTATCAGTTCACATGTGGCATACAGATATTTAGTTGGATATTTTTCTCAGCTGCATGGTTTTTCTCATGAATTCTGCTAGCTGCACAGTAAGAAGGGTAGTAGTTTGAAGAGTGAACAGCATGGTTGTAAGTAAGACACAAATAAAGCAGATAAACCCGGAATCAAAAAAGGTGAAAAAAAATCCAAGTATCTATGTATTGATTTTACCCCACATGTTTAAATAAAAGGATCTGAGGTAGCATACCAAAAAAAAAAAAAAAAAAAAAGTGTGCATACTATAGGACTATGAAAATATAAACAGAAAACAAAAATGTTGAAAAGGAGGAAGACTCAAATATGCTAACTAAGAGGGTTAATGAGAATAAAAATTAGTCATTTCACTACACAGATGGAGGTTTACTTATGTGGTTTGGTTGGCAGGTGTGCTGACTCCGTGGTGTTAATCTTCAGGTTCATCGTGTGGGAGGCCCTAGCGAATTCCTTCCTTCAGTTAGAAAAGACCCAGATAAAGCGATGCAACTTGCTATGAATCCTAAAACTGGGCAGGTTGGGGGTCAGATATTGCTTTACATTCCAGAGTTGTTGCTTGCTATTCTGCAAGGTTTGGTTGTCATGCAACAAGGGTGGCTGACCAAAAAAATATGTATACCGGGCAAACTGTTTCTCATTCTCATAAGCATTAGTTTATTTTTTTTAAATAGCTTTTGAATTATTGAAATAACACATGCTCCTTGCATAATCCCAAACAAAAGTTGAAAGATGAAAATAAAGATCTGTTATCCAATTACTCAGCAACAACTCGTTATTTTGGGAGCTGTATGCTTCTTTTGTACTTTTCTCTTACATACACACACCTATTTAATAAAAGCCTGCGGGTCCTTCTTGGCGTTCCACTTTCTCTCACACCTTATATCCAATGTATTAGAAAATCATGCTTCCTTGACCTTTATCATTTATAGACTTTAAGCACTTTCCCCCACCTCCGCTGCTGATAGCACCTGCTCTGAGCCATCACCAGCCCTCCCCTGGCATATCACTACTGCTTCCTCCCACAGTCCTGCCGGAGTTTCTTCTCAACATAGTGCCAAAGGGATCCTCAGAAGATGTAAGTAAAATCCTGTCACTTCTGTGCTCAAAAATTTCCAGTGGCTTTCTAATTCACTCTGAGAAAAAGTCTTACTTTTACATTACCATAGCCCACAAGGTTCTTTACAACTTAACCTAATCTACCCATCTCCACATGGTATAGTTTTATTTTTATTATTAGACACACCACATGGTATTCCAGTTAATAACTTTGCCGTCGTTTACTTAACCAACTGCCTATCGATTAATATTGTTGCCTCTAATTTTTTCCTACTGAAATAAACATATTGGTCTGTATGTTTATGCGCACTTATGCGATTTTGCTTTCATTGTCGACATGTTGCTGAACTTCGTCTGCAGAAAGGGTATACCAATTACACTGCCACCAACCTACTCCTTTTAGAAGCTGACTCTGGTTACAATTCAGCCTTTTTGGAGGCCATAGCAGACTATGCAAGCTCTGGAATTTTGCATCCAAATTCCTATTTTGATGGTGGTGAGATTTTGAACTACTGTTGGCACTGAATTCAGTGCCAGTCTTCTTGCTTTGCCTTGTCAAATTGGACAGGGAGACGGCTGTCTTGCAAAAGTGGAATTGTCACTAATTGGCCACAGAGGAAAGATTCAACATCTTGCCAGAAGTCTCCTGCCTTCTAAGGGAATAAAATCCTTCAAATAACTTTCTCTCTCATTAAAAAGAAACAAACCCAATATGAAAAGCACTTTGTAAACTAGAAAGCATTATGTGAATGCAAGGCATTGTTGTTATTCATGTGGAGGTGCTGCTCTTACAGCCACTGGGTAAGGAGAGCTGGTGGGGTTTGCTGAATTCACGGATAAGGAGGCCTGTCTGTGCAGGCTTTTCTTTTCACCAGCTTGTTATGTCCTGTTAAAAAATGTCAGGGAGGAAGCAACAGCAAATAAGTTTTGACTTCACTTTGGCTTTTTCATTTCGATCAAAGCCTAGTACTTCAGGTGCAGTCTACATACAAAATGAATGCTCTATAAAATGTTTTGTCACTTGTAATGTTTGGAATTCAAGTTAGTTTTCTTTATTGTGACAAAATGAATTTAGCAAGAGTTAAACATTGTTTCGTACTGAGAATGACAACTCCTTGTTTTTGCCCACTAAATGGACACTGGAAAAATTAATGCTCCATAAAAAGTAGAGCTAAATCATTAATTCTTTTTCCAAAGTTGCATATATTCTAAAGTATTTTTATTAAAAACATTACATACAATTAAAAAAAATCAAGCCAGATGATACTTTCCTGAACATTTCAGAGAACTGGATTTTAACAAATCTATTTCTATTTAAATTTAAAAGAATGCAAATATGTTTACAAGTCTAGAAATATGTATGTTGGAGTTTAAAATGTGATTGAATAAATTTTCAGGAGTTAAACCATTTATTTTTAGAATGTAAAGTAGGTTTTAATTTTAGAGTTTCCTAAAATGAAACAAAAAAAGACAAATGCTGCATTCTATAAGATGTCAGAGTTTGAGGGAATAGTTAATCTTTGAATTATTCACCGAGATACATAATTTCAATTAATATATAAATTCCTTGCTTTTGTCTTATTTTCAAAGAATTTTTATGACAAGTCTAACTTTGACATTAAATATTTCTTGGACATACCAGGCAGGACATCAAGCTCTCCATAATCCATTTTTAAAAATACTTCCCAAGGATCAAAATTGGAAAAAGAAAAAAAAGCAAAATATAAGTGAAAAGTATTGGAAGAATAAGCCATGACATTTGTTTTAGATTAATACATATTCTTAGTCCAATATTTGTGATTTAAATAACTTGCAAGATTGCAAAAAAATCCCTCCCCCATTGCTTCATTGTTAAGTTTTTGCATGTAACCATAAATAATCTTAATTTGGAGAATTTTTAAAAGTCCAAATAATTAGTTTGAAATTTTAGGTTCAAGTTGAACACAATTTTTGCTTTATTCTACCAACCTTTAAAGATTGGAAGAAATTTAAAATAAACTATTTTGACATTTTACCAAGCAAACCCATATCCTGGTTACATTCAATTGCCTACCCCTCCCCATCTGGACCAGGGGAGCTGAAAGTTGCTGGAGAAATCACACCATTTGGATAGCTGAAATTAATTCAATTTTATGAGGAATATCACCTAGGCATTTGGAACTGTAAGACATTACACATTTCAGCAACAAAACAAAACAAAACAATGACCTACCTCTTTCCACTTGAACACTATGTTCGATTCTATTGCTCACCCAGCAGCAGATCTCTCTCTTGAATGGTTTTTATCCGGTGCTGGGACATCACACATGCCTGCTCCTCTTTTCTACCTAGCTCACTTTCTCTGCGTTCTCTCTTGATGCTTTCTCTTGGATCTGCATATTGGCACGTTCTAGCATTTACTCCTCATCTCCTTCATTTTCTCTACATTCACTCTTTATCTAAGCAAATTTATTTAATTCTATGACTTTTCCCATTGACATTCTGATGGTTCCTCAATTTGTGAGACTCCCAGATTCTCCTACCCGCTGAGCTCTAGACTTGCTATATTCCACTGGCTATTTCACGTGTCCATTCAGATGCCCAATGATACCTCAGTCCTAACAAAGTCAAGACTTCTACAGTCAAATCCACTCCCCTCACCCAAGCTTTCATCACCTCACTGTTCTTTGGGTTGCTCAGGTCCAACACTGATTAACTTTTTTTCATTCTCTACAGTTAATACATTGTTGATTCATTTTGGCTCCATTTCCAAAATATATCTTGACTTTCATCATTTTTACAGCGGCAACACTGCCCCCAGCCAATGTAATTCTCACCTGTGTTGAAGAAATGTCTTCCTAAATGGCTTTTCTGCTCTTAACTTTTCTCCACACAGCAACCAGAATTATCTGACAGAGATACAAAGCAAATTATGTCAACTGCTTAAAATCCTCCTATACCATTTTGTTGCAACAGGATAAAATTCAAACTGCCTTCAAGGTTCCATGTAGTCTAATATCTGCTCATATTTCTGACCTCATCTTTCCACACTAACCTGTTTAGTTGGCCAATGTCACTACTGTCTTCTCCATTCTCTTTGAATACAACCAGAATATTTTCACTTTAGTACCTCTTATGTTTCTTCTGCTTGAAATGTAGATGTCAAGACTGCCTCACTTTTCCACTTCTGTTCTCAACTGAAATTTCCCTTCTGTAGAGAGGTTTCCTCCTTCTACCTAGGCTGAAGGGCCTCCACCGCCTCCTCATCACTGTCTACAACTTCACCTTATTTTTTGTCACAGTACTTTCCAGTAGCATCTGAAATTAGTTTTAGTTCATATATTCATCGTCTATCTTCCCCTCTCTTCCACTAGGATATAAGGGGAGGAGGATAAAACTCTAGTCTTGTTATTCACTGTATTCTCAAAATAAAATTTAAAACATGGGTGAGAACAATGCATTTGAAGTATATCTGTGACTAACTATTCTAGCTCCAAAACTGAGGTCAAGAAAGTAAAATAACTTGCCCAAGGCTATAGCAAGTAAACAGGGTTATTATGTAAACACATAAGTAAATTATCCTAATGGAATAGAAATCGATGCAAAGTGCTATGAAAACTGAGGATGAGGAAGCATTGTCGAGCCTGGGGAGGGCAGGAAATGTATGTCAGTGAAGACCACAGGAGGAGAACTCATTTCCACTCTCATGAGCTTTAGAGATGTTCCAGATAGAAGTTATAGCCTGTGCAGAAGCCTGGATGTATGAAGGGGTATGGATCCTAGAATGGCACGTACTCTCGTGGTTTTTATCTAAGGAAATGACATGATTAGAGCTATCCTGTAGACAAGTATGTTTTTCCCCAAGTAAGAGTTTTTTAAGATACCAGAGCAGAAAAAATTATGTGAACTTCATTCTTAAGTATGATGGCAGGAAATTTTAGAGCCTTCAAGGAAAGTACTGGTGACTGTATTGTTATGGAGGAGAAACATCATGCCATGCCTTATTAGCTGGGTGGAATGAGGAAGGACACCGCTTTCCTCAAGGAGGTGACAAGTAGCTACCTCATCTTCCATTGAGAATTGCATTCAAAAGGAAGGGTTGCTAAAGAGTAGAGACCAGGTAAGTCTTGCTGGATTGATGCCCTGGGGAATTTTGGTCTGAGTTAGCCCAAGTTGACCATCTAAGTTAAACCTCCCAGCCCACACTGAACCCTCTTTTCACGTTCCTGATCTGCCCTCTGTAAGCAAGTGTGTGGAAATTTCCTTCTAGGCCAACATATTGAATGCATATTCCTTTCTTCTTGTGTAACTTAGTACTCATCTGCCTGCCCAGAGAAATTGAAAAGGAACCCACAAAGAGAGATCCTCACGAGAGTTGAGGAATTTGTCTAAGAGCTCTGGCTGAAGTCAAGAGACTTACCTTTCGTTTTGGATTCAGTGGGTAACTTATCTTTTAAAATCTGGAAGGGGGCTAGGCTGGGAACCTCAGCCAGTTCTTTCTTTCCAAGAACCTATCATCACTTAACCTTCCTTAATGAGAGTCTGTGTGTAAATTTCCCAGATTTTCACTTTTGTGAATTCCAACCACAATGCAAATTATTATATCATATGCATTCCTGTCTTGGTATAGTATTATCATATTTATTTTTATTTAAGATAATTTATCATATGCTTTTCGTTATCTTAATTGTCAAATGTTTTTAAGAATCTTCTGTGAAAATTCTACACAAAATATTTTTGTGTCCTACAACATATTTAACTTACTAGAGGAACTTGGGGTCTGTGTAGTCAAGAAATACTTAACTATCCCATAAATTTATACTTTGATTTAGAATATATTTTGGCACAAAAGGAGAATATGAGATTGGAAGAATTTTGGCTTCCACACTTGATTTATATTTATTTGTGAACTATGGTTCCATTGGCTGAAATGCTTTGGAAACTGGTGTTAATGAGATTTAAGTCCCTGTGAAATCTGATTTAGATGCCATCATGTTCTAGAGTTTGACTTTCTCTAATTTTTTCGATTTTTTTATTTCTAAAACAATTATTATGTTAATCTATTTTCAATAATCCAAAATATGTTCCCAGCTTTAATTCAATAATGCTTTATGAGACAGGCAAGACGCAAGCATAATTAACCCTTAATTACTATTCCAGAGAAATGCAGCAAAGACTTTCCCAAGTATAGTGTATATGTACACCTAGCAAGCAGACATTACTAGGTGGTTGCTTCAATAGATAATATTCCATTTCACCTTTAATATAGAAAAAGACCAGATGCCTGTATTATATTTATATGCTGGTGTTTGTGAGATTTTAATGGACAAACATTCAAGAGGGTGTCAATTCTTCATCTTTTGAGCCTGTATTAAAAATAACTTAGCTGAACAGCTTGTCCAATCAATAAGAAAAAAATTAGATATGCTGTTTTTATTTGTTTAGTCAAGAAATATTTATTAAACTTTTATTAGATGACTGCCCTGTTTATTAGATGCAAGTGGAAGTAAAGAAGTAAACTATACTTTTTTTTAACCACATAGGGCTTATGTATATATATGAACGACTTACTCTCTCTACTTCCTCCCTTTCTTCCTTCCACTGTTTATTCAGCTATGCCTTGTTCTGGACATGTAAAATCAAATGAATATAAGGCATATCTACAACAAATCTTAGTATTTTTTAGTGAATTCATTCTCATTCCCCATTTTCCCTTCTTACGTTATACCTTCCAGAGTTATTTGTGGATTAAATGACACTCAAAATTTTGTTTTCTGAGCTACTATAAGACCATAAACATTCTTTCTTAATCTCTTTCAAGATGACATCTTTAGAACAGATGTAAAACAATCCCTAATCTAGAACGTGATTGTGTCTGCCTTTTGTTAATAATTACTTAAAATCTAAAGTTCTGAGCCACGTTTGAGGCAGCCACGAGTCCTCATACCCCTAAGTTCAGATCTGTGTGTTAGGGCTTTCATTTTTCTTCCCATTTGCAGCCCTGTTTGACTTGAAATGTTTTAGAGGTTATGGATATTTGACTGACGGGTATTCAGCTAGGGTACTGTCCTCACGGTCCCTTATAAAAATAATCAGAATCTGCATCTAGGACCATAGAAGTACAGCACAAATATGTAAATCCAAGGAAACAATTAGCTTCCCAATGCAACATTTTATCATCTAGTCCCTTGTAGGTCTGTGTCAACACAGATTGACAAAGTCATAGAATTTTATTAGATAATGTGAAAACTCATTCGTGAATTTTATTGCCATCCATCACTGCTCACATTCACAGTCCAGAGGCTCTCCATTGTTGTGAATAACAATTGGGAACAAGCGCCGTCTATGGCCAATGTGGAGGTGCAATTTCTCATTGACAGGTGTTCTTTCCTAATTACCTCCATTAGTTCCTTTTTATTGCCAGGCTCCATGTCCTGACTCACATTCTCTTTACTGAACACCAAACCAGAACTAACAGCCCTGATAAACAGAGACAATCATCTACCATGCACTATTTCAGTTCAGTGCTGTTGTCGACAGGACTGTACTTCTACAGTCTGATGGCTAGCTTTCTAATCTGCGCGGGACTTCAGGCTGCAGAAACAAGCATATCTAGTGGAAAGTCAAACCTAGAAACCTTTAATCAGTGGAAGGTGCTAATAAAAAAAAGACACGTTCTCAGGAGAGGGAGAGTTGTTGAGGTGAGTGCCCAGTAAATCCACACCTACACGGTCGCTCAACAAGAGCAAACTGCGGTTGTCCTGGGGCGGGGATTCTGCAGCTAATCGCAAAGTGATGCCTTTATTAAATATTGTGCAGGCACAGAGTGTTTCTAGGATTTTTTTTTCCAGTATGCAGAGAACTTTAACAGTGTTTAAAGTATCATTTCTATGAAGAAGACTAGATTTTTATAACATAGTATCGCATTGTATGTATGGCTTTTGTACAGATGATTTCACTCTCACTGCAAGTCTGTGTGGATGGTGTTATTACTTTCTCCCTAATTTTCTTCCTTCTTCCTTTCTTTGACTCATTCTCTCCTTCCCTTTTCTGCCCCTTTTTCTTCTCTTCTTTTCTTTCTATTTTACAAAAGATGAGGAAAGCCGAGGCGCCTGTCAGTGAACTCATTTGATGAAGCTACATAGCTTTTCAGTGGAGGAGATGGGACTAAAATCCAGCCCTCTAAGTTCCAAAGATTTTACTTTTTCTACTGTCCCATGAGTCCTAGAATGTCCATAGACTGTCCATCAATGAAGTAATGACAGGAAACATGCTGCCTGTAACCTTCATGACTCTAAATACTCGGTCATCTGTTGTCATACAAGTGAAGCTTATAAGTGACTGAATACATTTTAAAAATTTTCCTGTGATCAAAATCTGAATCTGATCATTCTTAAAAGCTCTAACAGCTGTGCTTTTGATAAAGCTTTATGTTTTTTTCTTTTCTTTTTTTTTTTTTTTTTGAGTCAATCTCACTCTGTCTCCCAGGCTGGAGTGCAGTGGCATGCTCATGGCCACTGCAGCTTCAATCTGTTGGGCTCAGGCAATCCTTTTGCCTCAGCCTTTCAAGTAGTTGGAACCCCTGGCATGTGCCACCATGTCTGGCTAATTTTTAAAAATCTATTGTAGAGATGAGTTCTCGCCAAGTTGGCCAGGTTGGTCTTGAACTTGTGAACTCTGGCGATTCTCTTACCTCAGTCTCCCAAAGTGCCAGGATTACAAGCTTGAGCCACCATGCCCAGTCCTCTTTTCTTTTCTTATTCAAGGGCACCATTTCCTCAGCCAAGACCCTGTTCTCTAAGGAAATAGGTCCATGAGTATAACAAGATGAAACCTAGAGAACCAAAAAATAACAATCTGATATCAACAAGGGGTCAGACATCACAACATATTGGAGTTAGAAGTTTAAACAATGTTCGGAAGTGCTTTGATTTCACCACTGAAAAGGGAAATGCCATTATTCAAAGCAGTTGCGGGAGTCAAAGGTATAAAAATTGCTTAGATGGGTCATGGGCACTGATTTCTCAAGGTCATGCCGAAAACAATGCTCATTTTGGGATCCGTAGTTTTAAACTTTGAAATATAAATCTCATGTTATCATACTTTCATATTTTGGTAACTGTTTATATTCTTTTGGTATTTAAAAAATTGTCTGGTACTTTCTGTGTACCTGAGTTTCTGTAATACAATTCACTATCCCTAAATCAAGGGCATATCTTAAGATGGGATATGAAAGTAAGCCATTCAGGAAAAGACTTATAGCAGGGAGTAGCAGGGTGCCTTAGTCAGTTTTGTGCTGCTTTAACAGAATACCTGAGACTTGGTAATTTATAAAGAACATAAATTTATTGATCACAGTTCTGGAGACTGGGAAGTCCAAGAGCAAGGTGCAAGCATCTGGTGTAGACTTCTTGCTAAAGCATCACATGGCAGAAGGTAGAAAGGGAAGAGAAAGATGCCCTTACACAGTCCAAGAACAGAAGAGAGATAACCCGCTCCTGCAAGTCTTTTGTTAGTGGCATTAGTCCATTCATGAGGTCAGAACCCTTGTAAGACTTTCATTATGCTGTACCACCCAGCACTGTTGCATTGGGGATTAAGTTTCTAACGTGAATTTGGAGAGACACATTCAAACCAAAGCACAGTGTGAGGGTGGAAATGTCTATGTCTCTATCTTTGACTTATTTAGCAAGATAAGTAGTAGTCTTTGCTGTTCCAGCAGTGGTCCGTTTTCAGTTCCAGTACCATTCCTTCAAACAACTATGACTAATTTTTGATTTTGCGGGGAAATTTAAATGGATATGGATAGTGCACCTGGCAGAGTGCATGGCTTGCAGGATATCCTTTCTGAAGGTGGGTCTCCTTCCCTTTCATGATGCTACCATTCTCCTTGGATTGAATCTTTCTTACTGCCTAACATCTTAGCTTCTCCAGTGTTGTTGTGGTCCCCTGTACAAACAGCCTCCATCACAGAATAGTTTCCACAGAGAAGTGTTCTCGTTAGTTTAACCACCTGTGGAAAAACTCCACTGCTTTATCTATTTGTAAGCTTGTTATGTTCTGGTTTGTGTCTTCAAAAATATTTAGAATTGTTTAAAGGAGGCTTGGCCCCTTTAAAAAGCAGCTTCAGCAGGCAGGATGACACAGGCAGGGATGAAAACCAAAGCTGTTGAGAGCTACAGCTGTCTGGTCCTTTCGTATGCAGATTTATGGAACAAGGAGGGGGCTTGAGAATGAGCTGAGGGAAGACTCACAAGAGAGTTGGCAAACACACAGTGAAGAAGTCATGCTTTAGTCTCCCAGGAAATACAGACTGACACAAGAATCAATAGCACTTAGCGTTGGATGGAACTTTTATAACCCCAATAATGTCATCTAGTCCAATCTTCTTTATCTTACAGAAAGGGCAAATGATTTGCTGAAGGTCACAGAGCTAGCAAATAGAGCTTCAGAAAACTTCTGAGGCCAAGTATGGCATTCTTTTTACCGTCTGTTGCCCAGTTCTGGACACATAGCAGATTGGCAATATATATGTGTCAAATGAATGAATGATTGGATAAAAACATTAATGGTAACCAATGTGTACATTATACACATCTAGCATCTTCCTATATGACTTTAAAATCAAGGTGAGAGAAGGTAGACAAGTAAATCTTGTTGTATCAGTAGTAATCTTCTTTGGATGAAGTATTTATTTGATGATTTAGGTAATCAAAAACCTGCAGTACCTGCAAGGCCTTCCACGGGCACTGATTGTACAGTGAGTCATGCAAAGAAATGTGAATAAATGCTAGCAACTAACCCCAAGTTAAAGTAAAAAGTTTTTATAAAGAAAGATTATGCTTTCAAAACTTCACAGTTCTTTTGGTTTTACACGGTTTGAAAATGTGACCTCATTTTCTATAGTTTTTCTAGTAAAGTATAATGTCTCACTGCTAGGGGTCCTTTTGTAATTATTTGTTAACATGATCATTACAATGCAATTCTGATGCTAACTACCTAGAGTTAGGGCAGACTTCACAGATTGAGAGTATAGTCCCTCACAAGACTCCCTTCACTTCAAATACCGGCTACAAGTTCAGGGATTCCCAAGTAACAAGTAAATCCTGTTGCATCAGTAGTACTCTTCTTTGGGTGAAGTATTTATTTGATGGTTAAGCTCACTTTGATGGTTGAGTTAATCAAAAACACTTCAGTTTTTTGATTAACTTAACCATCAAATAGATAATTCGATCAAGGAAGAATATTAGTGATGCAACAGGATTTACTTGTCTACCTTCTCTCGCCTTGATTCCTAACGTTTTGAAGTTGTATGGGAATATTCCAGAGGTGTATAAGATACGCTTTATTTTCTTACAGAACCACTCAACATTGTATAGAACACTTCACCTCTGGTCACCAAAATATGTGTGTGTGAGAGGAATTTCTCCCCACCAACAGCCAATTCTCTAGTAGACACCAACAGAGTGCTCTACGATTTAATTCAACTTGACTCTATCTACCCAGATAGTACTGAATGTAGTTTGTTGACTCGCCACTGCCAAGGACAAAATGCCATGGTACCACTTGGACAGCTTGACTCTGCTGCTGCTTTTCAGGAGAAAAGGGCATTATAATTCTCCCGCCATAGCACTCTTTTACTTCTCTACCACCCTCCTCCTACTTAAAGTGAGCTCTTGCACAACCTGCTAAAATCAATTTATCAAATTATAATAAGCAACATATTTATAACATCTAATTCTCACTAATGTAAATAGCTGATATTTATTATATTAAGAACTTAGTGCACACTGTGCTAAGTTCAGCACATAAATTATCACATTTATTTCTCAAAACATCCCTATGAGATGGGATTGCTATTATCCTCATTTGACAGATGAAAAAGTGGTTATCCCCAGAAGTAAAGAAATGGAATCCAGATCCCTGAAGTAGTATGTGGAAGGACCACTGGGGACTCAAGTCATCTGGCTGATAGCAAAACTCCAACTGTTAACCATATACTGTACTAACTGTTTTCAAGAGACAGTACTGCGAGGTCACTTCAGGGTATAAACCGTATCTAAGTGAGAAATTTTACACAACAATGTTATCCACTTTGGCTATAATTTAATTCAAGTTTCTGCCATTATTTCTGTTAGTCTTACTCTATCTTTACTTCTACTAACCAAGAGCACTTGGCTTTTACTTGGCTTTCCTTAATAGCTGGTGTGACTTTGAGTAATTTTTTTAACCTCTCTGAATCTTAATTTCTCCATCTGTAATGGTATAATAGTAATATTTATTTTGGGTTGCTGTGAGAAAATCCAACAAGTTCTTATCTGTAAAACACATAGAAAAGCAAAGAGTAAATAAGATGCGATTGTTAACTTTTGTTATTTCCCCCAACGTTCTGAGGTAGGAATATTATAACATTACAACTGTTACACATTTATAACTGCATTTCTCTAGGCATTTGACTTTCGATAGGAGATCAGTTTTCCTGTCTGGAGCCAAAATGTTGGGTTAAAACTTCTTTCCTCAAAATCACCCACACTATTCCATCTTGTTCCGCTGATACATTCCTTTTCAGTCCTTCAAAATCCAGCTCAATTGTCACCTTCTCTGAAGTCTCCCAGACGATTCCAATGCCCATAAAACTCCACACTGAAGGTTTGATTAATCTCAGATCCCACTTTATATTCAACTCTAACAAATATTTGTTGTGTTCCTACTTCAGAGCTACTATCATGGAAGTCTAAATACTAACATCCCCAGAAGGAAAGGGTGATCTTCTAGCCCTGGACTTAATGATCTCTCTGAAGAAGTCTGCAGCATTGCAATGAAAGGCTTAGAAGTGATCCAGAAGGAGAGGGGATACCCATTTTTTTTCAACCTTGGAAATAAAAAAAGTGATAAAAACTTTGGATTCAATAGTTATTCACCTGGCTATAGGGATACAAAATGTGTCCCAGATGAAGCTGCTCCATTAAGCAGCCTATTTTCCAATGAGAAAACTGACACATATATTAAACACTCATTTTCTTCTTGTTAGCATAATGCCAGATCTTGGCAATTTCTCTCTCTCTCATCTCCATATTTCCGTGTGTGCAAGTGTGAAGCTATCATAAGGATTTAGGATCATATCTTGTGCCTTAGTTTAAAAGCTGATCTGCTATCTCTAAAGCAGATCCTGAGATAAGTAAGGTATTTGCCAGGTGATCCCAGGAAATCCTGGTGGGGAAGTGGAGGCATGAGGCAGAGTGAGAAAAACAGCCAATGAAGGGTATGTTTTCAAGTAAGTTATCACTACAGAAAACTAGAGTTTGATTCTGTTCAGGAAAACTGGGAGCCAGTGTCATTCATCACTGGGTGAGAGAACTGGAATATTTGCACACTAAATCCTGTCAGCCATTGGCTGAGAGCTGCTCCAGGGGAGGATTCATTCCCATGCGTGTCGGGGCTGCCTTTAAGAGCTGATAAAGCAGACAAAAGAGGTAGAAGAAAGCATCAGGCAAAGAAATACAGGTGCTGGCAGTTGTCGATTGGAAGCTGAAATTCAATGATCAGATGAAGAGGATATCAGCAAGAAACCGACAGCATCTACTACACCCAAGTTTGAATCCTGGCTCTGCCTCTTATGATTTTGGACAAGTTAGTTAATATCAATGTGTCTCAATTCCTTATTTACAAAATGGGGATAAGAACAACTGCTTTTCAGTGCTTTTAGGATTTAATGGGCATCCTGTGTGTGAATTATCAGACATATAGGGAAGCCTCAGAAGTCATATGGTGCTACTAAATCAGTGATTAATGTGTGTATTTCATTAATTGCCTGAGTAGTTCATTCACTTATCAATTACCTGCTTCTCCAGGAGATCTATCAAGAGTGGGTAGCATAAATATCCCACAGTTTTAAGCTTTGAGTCTCAGTTTTTGGAGCCATGGGATGTTAAGAATGATGGATGGTGACAGCAGCCTCCTATACTTTTGGGGCAAATAGTAGTGTCACCGTAGAAGCTTGAGATCTGGTTTAAGGATATTAGTAATAGGAATATGTTTTCCAAACTTGTCAGACTAAAGTCCCATATTAATCTTTTTTTCCCCACTGATCTCAATGCTCACATTATTATGATTTTGCCAACTCAAGGGGCATCCCAATTTAAAAGAAGAATTACTTCATCTTTCCTCATTTCATGGCCAAAAAGAATGCCAAGAAAGAGCAATTTACCAGGAGTCCCCACAGAGGAAAACTTTTCTATGGCCAAGTTATAATTACATACAGAATTTAGTAACATAATCTCAAATGGCTTTTTGAAGATTGGAGGGTCAATGATGACCTTGAAATACTAAAATGTGGAAACTTTGTGTTGACATTATTATACATGTTAATCTGACCTACTATAACTTTGTAAACATTAAACACTGAATAATGAAAATATTAAGAGAAATGATCCACATGACAAATTGTCTTTGCTAGTCATCCCAATTCACGAGGTCCTAAAAGTAATAAGCGTGGGCTGAACAGAAATCAGGCAACAGCGGACTAAAAAATGCAATCAGATTTGAAATTCTGACCTATTAAACTAGAACAGGTTTAAAAACTCTGCTGTTTCTGCTACATATCACTTTGGAGCCTATTTACCTAAGCAAACCTGATAAATTTTGCAATGAATAGACTTTAAAAAGCAGAGTGTTTTCATTCCATGCAACTGGTTTCAGTGTTAATGCATATATACCTGTATCATAGTCTGTCATGTAGCTGTAAATTGTGAAATCTTGACAAGTTTTTGGAGCTCTAAATGAAACAAATCTACTCTCAGCAATTCTGATAGCCCATGCTTAGTTACTCACAAAAACTTTTTATTTCTTTAAGTTTTTCATTTGTTTTCTTCTGATTTTCTGAAGGGATTTCATTGTCACTGAGCTATATAACTTATTAGTAATTCTATTTGTAAAAATAGAGACAATTCTGAAGAATGAACTTAATATAAATGGAATTATAAACATGGCAAATGGATGAGAAATCCTTGTTAGTCTTAGTGTTGACTATTAATTTAGTAATGTTTTATTTTGGTAATTTTCAGGTGGGAATTTTTAAGCCTATATAAAATTAGAAAGAACAGTATAATGAACTCTCTTTTACCCATCAGCAAGTTTCAACAAGAAATACTTTATATGTAACAATAACCTATGTAAATTTTCATCTCCATCTCCCAAATGTAAAACTTGAAAATTATATTTTTCAATCTTAAAAATAAATTTCTTAAGTCTTAGAGATATTACACTTTTTGTTTATTAGTTATCTATGGATGTGTTCGGATCTTAATTCTTCTTTATTTTTTTTTTCCTAGCCAAAGACTGCCTTTGTCTCTGCTTCTCTATGTCATCCTCTCTTCTCTCTTTTGTTGGCTGCTTCAATCTTATACACCTGGGCTTTCCATGGATTAGAAATGACCCAGAACACATTACCTTCTTCTGACCCATGGAATGCTCCAAATCCCCCTTGATATGAAGACAGCAGCTGGTCTAGAAAAGATGACCAGAATGGCCAACAGCCTGGGACAGATTTCCAAGGTCAATGATGAGAGGATCATATCTGTTCAAACTTTGCTTAACTTGAGGGGGAAAGGTTTCCAGATCAGTGAGAGTTTCCATTAGAGGTTGGAGACAAATCGTCATTTCTTTGGGGTAGGTTAGCCATTTGCCCATCAGAGTATGTGATTATTGTGAGTCACGAATGAGAGAAAATGAGTTGGGGACGCCAGAATATTTTTCTTGTATTTCACTGGAACTATTTATGCTGAGCTGCTTTCACTTACTACCTCCTGTGCTACCACCTGCCAGAAGCAGCCCGCCTCATCGGAGCGCCGTCTGGTATTGCTGGAGCATGAGGGCCTTGGCCTCCCTGTGAAGGTGCTGTATGTTGGCACTGCAGGCCAGCAACCCCTCATGCTTGAACGTAGTTGGCACCTACAGGATGAGCAGGAGTCATTTATTTTCTGGTCCAAGTACTCTAGCTAAACCATACCCACTTACTATGAAATCCCAAAATGATAAAAAAAAATGCAGTCTTCTCTGAAATGAATTTTTTTTCCTATTGAGAAAGTAACTTGCGTAATTTATTGGTGACCTAATGTAGGGCTGTAGTGTGTGCATGTGTGTGTGTAATACTATCAACTTTATTTTTACTTCTTTCAAAATATATTTAATTTTATTTTGGATTTGGAGTGAAAGGCACTTTAAAAAGCATCTTTCCAGTCTTTTGAGGTAAATTAGTAAAAGATAAAGAGATGAACTCTGGGTAAAAAGGAGAAGTAAAATAGATTTGTGGATAAATTTTGACAACTGTCCTAATTAAGTCTAGACAGACTTCAGGCTCAACAGTGAGCCTATGATGGTTAGGGAAGGGCAAATGTATACAATTTTTTTCACGACTTTGTGTGTGAATATATGTCCACACACACACACTCACTCATTTATGTTTCTATCATTTACTTGGCTATAAAACATATGAGAGTGAAATCTGTAATTTCTTGATATTCAGAATTTTCTAACAAAAGTGATTGTCTATGAACTGCAGATAGTGGTGGTTTATGACAAAAAAGGGAGAAGACATCTTTTTCTTATATTCAAGTCTGTTAGCATTCTTAACTTTTCTATGTACAAGGTGCAAAGACGTTTATTAACCTGGATAAGTTTGTTGCTATAGCAAACACATAAAAAATAACGAATGACATACACACAGTAGAAGTTTATTGCTAATTTCTATAAATAGTCCAAGATAATTCTAGGTGAGCAGGGGGCTCTGCTCCTCTGGTAAATCTGTGACTTCATCTGACAGGGTCCCACTGGCTTTTGATGACTGTATAAATGTCCACATATAACAGCACAGAGAAGCACTTAAGAAAGGATTTTTTTTTTTTTTTTGAGTTGGAGTCTCACTCTGTCGCCCAGACTGGAGTCAGCCACTGCAGCCTCAACCTGCTGGACTCCGGCGATCCTTCTGCCTCAGCCTTCCAAGTAGCTGGAACTACAGGCATGCGCTACCACACCCAGCTAGTTTTTTGATTTATTGTAGAGATGAGGGCTCACCAAGTTGCCCAGGCAGGTCTCGAACCCGCGGGCTCAGGCAATCCACTCACTTCAGCCTCCCAAAGTGCGGGATTACAGGCTGAGCCACTGAGCCCGGTTTAAGAAAGGATTTTAATGACTAAGGTTGGAAGTGACACATTTTGAGTGGAGTCACTTTCACTCACATACTATTGGCTAGAATTTAGCCATGTGGTCACAACTGCATGGAACACTGGGAAATGCAGTGTAGCTGTGTGTACCAGCAGAAGAATAGAACTTCTCTGCCACACTGTCTCTCCTTAGTCACTAATTTAGAGAAAAACTAGGACACAATCAACTATAATATAGTGTGAAAAATGAAGTTTAAAATTTTACTTAGTAAATACTTAGAAAGCACCTACATCCAAGGCCTTGTACTCAGGGCCAGTGTAAAAAAGATGCAGGAGTCTACTATTTAGAAGGATAGGAACTCCTTCTAAATGTACTTGTACCGTTAGTGCTGAAATAAAAATTCTACGTGAGAGCAGAGATTTTGTTTGGATTATTCCTAGATGAATCCCTGATATCCAGCACCCTGCACACATACATTAGGATTTAGTAAATATGTGCTGTATGAGTGAGTTATTATCCTTCAACGTCAAATAAAAGGGTAGAGTAGAAATGGATTGTGTTAAATTAGCTTTTGAAGCTGATATCACAGCAACACAAAAGAAGATAGCCAAAATCATTTAATGATTTCAAATTTAAGAAAAAATATCATGGACTTGATTTTTTTAATTCATAATAAAAGCAGACTTTTTCTGAACTTTGACTCTACCTTTCTTTCAAACTGAGAAATCTCCAGTGGATATGCTTTAATGAATGTAAGTTATTCGATGTTTTCAGGCAATAACAGTCATCTTTTATAACTCACCATATCAATAATATTTAAAGGACCCTCCAAAGACACACTTATTAGTAGACAAATGGGGTAATAAGAATTTTCTTTTACTTAAGCATGGCTACATACTGGATTTATCTCTCCAGTAAGGGTCATTACCAATATCATAAGTGTTTCCAGAAAAGATTTCTGCCATCATTACCAAGTTTTTATTAGCAATTGAAGTGTGGAAAATGTGACAACAGATTTTTTTGCCTGAGTCTGAATGTCTCCTGTCTTCCCCTAATTTTTGAATCTCTGCTCCAAGATCCTGTTTGGATTTTTTAGGTTCCAAGAGGTGTTCACATTCCACTTTCTAAATAAAGAGAATTGTTAGGTCTGTGGTAGCATAATTCAATGTACTTGGAGAAATCATTGTTTAAAATTGTGGGTGTTGTTTAAGTAAAAGACTAGGGAGCAGCATTTGATAGCTTTAACCTAAATATTTCTTCATTTTTTCCTATAATACACCCCAGACTGAATTTGTATGGTTCCATTTCAGGATGGAGTTGAAAAGTATATTCAGTTTGGAGCTCAAGATAAAATTTATTTCAAAATATCTAAATTAAACCTTCTTAAAATGGCTGCTTTGGGATTTTAATATATAATAATCTCAGTGATTAAATCTGATGAATAAAAAGAATAATCACTTTAACTTTCCAAGCTGATTCAAACTTTTCTGTCTAAATGTCTTTGCTCAGGGATCTGCCTCTTAGAAAATCTTCAACGTCTTTGTCCAAATTCTATCTATTGGTCAAGGCCCTTGACAAATACCTCTGCCTTCCCCAAAGCCTTTTCAGATCTCTAGATATGAGCTCTTCCTCTTTGAGGTGTTTTTCAAACTTGCTTGATAGTTATTTGCCTAATTCACATTTCTCTTGCTATAAAGTCTTTATCAACAGACATTGTTTCTTCATCTTTTCATTTCTCCCAGAATCCAATCACTGAGCCTGTAAATAGCCATGATGCAAATGTATATTCAATTGAACTGAAGCAAAAAAAAAAAAAAAAAAAAAGAATTTGAAATTAAGGACAGTTTTGAAAATTCATAAACACAGATTTACGTGGGCCTTCAAATTTAATTACACTTCCAGGTTTGGGATATACTTATTGAAGTAAAAGTCTGACTGTCCTTATTTGTACTGCTGAAAGAAAGATACAAACTTATGCTCTAGGAGATGGCAGTGAAAGAGATAGTAGCTCTATATTGGCATTTCCAAAGCTTTTTTTTTTGCAAGAAAGCATGCTTGAAGAATATGAGGTACTTCCATCAGTAACAGTTGCTGAATAACAATCCTCAAACGAAGAGACACAGCCCAGATAGGCTTACATCAGAATCAATTTTGTGTCTTTTCTTTCCATTGTCTTCCATATGCATAGGCCATTCACACAGGCACAATTGCAGCATGTACATACTTGAATGCCATTTTTCACATTTTATATTACATAGTAGGCCATATTATATACCCAGCATGCCTGTTTTTAAATATATTATTCTCTTAATTTAGTATATTGCCGTACTACTTCTCAGACAATATTTTTATTCTCTTCCTAAATCTCTTTAACTTTTATTATTAAAAAGTTTCAAACACACAAAAGCAAGGCAAATAGTACAATTATGTCTGGCTTCAGATCCAACATGTACAGAACTTGGAAGTCATCACGCCTGACCTTATAACAAGAAAAACCTGGACAAACTGGCAATCAATGAATTTCCTTGGACTTGTCAGAGAACTGGGTAGCAGAGCAAACTGCCATGCTAAAATCTGGAGAGAGAGGGCTTCCATAATTCTTTCATAATTTTCCACAGCTAATCTACCTACCTAGAGTAGAAGCTGCTGAAGCCATAAACTGGTAGGAAAAATCAACTAGAAATGTTGATGAATTGCTGGAAGTGGAGTGTGGACTGGCTTGGAGAAGACAAGTGTGATCACAGTGAAATAAGCCCCGAGTGCTCTCATAATAAAAGCTACTCTTCAGTGGAAAGACTTTGCCAGAGCCTTTGCTCCTGGGCCTTTTCAGTGGACAGAAATAAGAAATATCAAAATATACATTTTAAAAAATATAAAATAAAAAATGGGTTATCTGATATTTTCAGTACTAAGGTATATTGCATGAGTTTTAACTTCTTGTGTTTTATGCTTGGATCTTTCTTAACTTGACAAAAACTATTGCTTCTCAACAACATTAGTATAATTGCTTATTTTCATTATTTCTTTAATTTTTTTCCATTTAAAGATGCCAATACTACCACTAATGATAAGACTACTAAATAAAGTTTAAGATTTCTCCGCAGCTCTGTATTTCCTTAAAGTGTATTCCACCAAGCACGTACATTGTCAGACATCTCAATCTTACCACCCCAAGGTAACATTATAGCTCTTTTTTTTTTTTTTTTTTTTTTTGAGTTGGAGTCTCACTCTGTCGCCCAGACTGGAGTGCAGTGGCCACTCCTGGCCACCGCAGCCTCGACCTGCTGGGCTCCGGCGATCCTTCCGCCTCAGCCTTCCAAGTAGCTGGAACT
>CAUYQG010205744.1:0-25069 GCA_963574415.1 Tarsius wallacei | reverse complement strand
GCAGGTGGGTGGGGGTGAGACCCAGGCCCTTATTTCGCTTCTGGGGCCCAGTGGGGCAGCATTTCCTTGGGCTGGTGCAGTGCAGCAGCAGGGCGTGGAGCCACCGAGGCATGGGTGGGGGCTGGGTTGTGGCCAGGTGCAACAGGTAGGTGATGAAGATCGTCTCCAGCAGGCTGGCCACCATCAGGGACAGGCACAGAGTAAAGTAGACACCTGGAGGGAAAGCCTGTGTGAGGGCCAGAGGCTCCACCTAGGACTTCTTGTTTCCTCTTTCTCAGAGAAACTTTTCCCAGGATCCCTTTGGTTCCGGCCTGGTTCCACTGGTGCCCTCCCCATCCTACCACCTTCATCCCATCCCATTTTTGATGGAGGGAGGAGCATACTGATGAGAGGAGTGCCACGAGCAGGGAGTAAGTCATTCATCATGAGCAGGAAGACGTTGTAGCCCAGTAAAAGGGTCATCTTGAATGGGGCACGATTCTCTCTCTCGGCTGGCAGGTAGAAGCTGAGGGCGTCGATGGTCATCAGGAAGCTACTGGGCACCAGCAGGTTTATGATGTAGAGGCTGGGCCTACGCCTGATGGCCACCTGATAGGGAGGAGAGGGAGAGGGCAGTGAGGAGTAGGCTGGAGACTGCCAAGCCAGGTAAGAGCAAGAGTTAGGATTCATCCCAGACCAAACTGTCTAGTAAGGAAAAGTTACCTCCTGTCCCTTTCACTGTCCTGTCTCTCTGTTCAAAGGCATCTCACAGCATTTGATTTGGCCATGCTGCTTACCACCGAAATGCATCTCATTCCTTCATGGCTCAAAGTGTCAACTTTCTTCACTTAAATTTTTATTCCTACCATTGTGCTCTTAGCAAGACTGTGGGACCAGACACTTAGGTGTATATTTAATATTTTTTATTTCTGCTTGCTTTTCTTATCAAAGTCTAGTCTCTAGTGACTTTGCAGGTGGACATCTAAGACTAGTGGGAGGGAAAGCAGACAGCGATAGATATTTTGAGGTTGTCAGGATTAGGAATCATAATATCCCTAAGACAGTGTTTCATGATGCTTTCCACCATATCTTTTTAAAAATAAAAATTTCTGCCTTCCAAAAATTCTGATAGTCCTTGGGGAATGGGAATCTCACCCTTACTATGAATCACTGGATTGAGAGCTTTGTTTTTCCCCCAAGGGAAGACTTATTTAATGAATATTTACTGAATTCTAGTACTGGAGGTTTGTCAGTGAAAAGAGTAACAAAAATCCATGTCCCATGGAGATTATATCTCCAGTGGGAGAGCTTACATGTGATAGAGGAAATGAATCTTAGGAGAAGGTCACAACCAGGGCCCCTGAGCTCACATAGAAAATGATTTGGTCGTACTGGTTGGTGTCCACGGTTATCCTTATTGTTCTTTGGTAGATATCCAGAAGTACCCACTCCCCCTTGCTCTGAATGAGGTTCCGTGATGTGTTCGCAAGTTCTTGCACTTCCTTCTCCATGCCCAGGACCATGTTCTCCACTGCAGAGGAGACCCAAACAACTCAGCCTCCCCAGATATTTCCAAGTCCTTTGCCCAGACTGTTGGCCCATGTAGCTTCCAGACCCCTTTCAGTGAGATCCCCTCACCCTTCCCAGTTTGTATCCTCTTTTTACTCAAAACCCTTTTTCTGCCTCTCAACAGTCTATTTGAATAAGCCTTGCTCACCTGTGTAGGTGAAAGAACTAAAGGAGAGTGTGCAGTTCTGTTCATCAAAAGGGAAATAGAAGATGTCCAGTTTACAGATGCTGACCACCTGCATTGGCTTATCATATTTGATGTGACCTTCACTGCTGACATAAGCCATGAGACCTGCAGGTGTCTGATCCACATTTATGCTGTATGGGAGAAGGACAGGGAAGGAGATATTGGGGTTCCCTATCAGGCTTGGCCTTCTTTCTCTCTCGGGTCACCCCATTCCTAGATCTAGCCCCACACATGTGACTTCCCCCTCCCACTCCTTGCCATATTCCGGGGGCCTGTAAGCTTTTCAGTTCAGACCCTGCTCTTTTCTTTTTTTGAGTTGGAGTCTCTTACTCCTTCATCCAGACTGGAGTGCAGTGGCATGCACCTTATGGCCACCCGAGCGTCAACCTACTGGGCTCCAGCAATCCTTCCACCTCAGCCTTCTGCGTAGCTGGAACTACAGACATGTACTACCATGCCTGGCTATTTATTTTATTTTATTGTAGAGACAAAGTCTTGCCAAGTTGCCCGGGCTGGTCTTGAGCCCGCGGGCTCAGGCAATCCACTCGTCTCAGCCTCCCAAAGTGCTGAGATTACAGACTGAGCCACCAAGTCCGGCCAGACTTTGCTCTTTTCCAAGCTGAATCTTTATGTGACTCCATTGGCTATGTTGCGGTCTTTCCTGTAGATGTGGTTTTCGTCTTACTTTTTCAGTCCTGATACTCACAACTCCTGGATGAATATATCTGGAAGCCACAGGTTCTCAGTTGCCATGCTGAGCTTCTTGATGCCCCCACATTCATCTGGGTTCCACCTGATGAATGGATTGTGCCAGATCTAGAGAAAACCATGGCATGAGACAAACAGGAGGAGGGAACTGAACGGAACATAAACAGTGGCTTAGGTTTAAAAAGTCTTTGTCTAGCCAGGCATGGTGGTTCACACCTGTAATCCCAGCACTTTAGGAGGCAGAGGCAAGAGGATTGCTTGAGTCCAAGTGTTCGAAACCAGCCTGGGCAACTTGGCAAGACCTCGTCTCTACAATAAATAAATTTAAAAAAACTAGCTGGGTGTGGTGGCACATGCCTGTAGGTCCAGCGACTTGGAAGGCTGAGACAGAAGGATTGCCTGAGCCCAGCAGGTCGAGGCTGTGGTGGCTGTGAGCATGCCACTGCACTCCAGCGTAGGCGACAGAGTGAGACTCCAATTAAAAAAAAAAAAAGGTCTTAGCCTTACGAGGCACTTGACATTCCCTTTTCACTCCTTTCTTCATTCTCCCATCTACTCTCTGGTGACAGTGGTCACACTGTCAATAACGAAGCCTTTCTGGCTTCCCCTTCTACCTCAGTGTTCTCAAGGGTGACCCTGAGCTTAGCTCTGGATTCCCTGAGATGGAGCCATTGGAGTGCTGGTTTCCATGACTTGGTTTATGCCACCTTCTCCTGCGCCCCATCTCTGCCCTCCTAAACTGGCAGCATAATCAGGAAGTTTTGTGTTTTCTTTTTTTTTTTTTTGAGTTGGAGTCTTACTCCGTCGCCCAGGCTGGAGTGCAGAGGCACGTTCATGATTACCCCAGCATCAACCCGCTGGGCTCAGGCAATCCTTCCGCCTCAGCCTTCCAAGTAGCCAGAACTACAGGTGCGTACTATCATGCCCAGCAGATGTTTTGATTTATTGTAGAGAAGAGGTCTCACCAAGTTGCCCAGGCTGGTCTCAAACCTGTGGGCTCAGGCAGTCCTCTCACCTTGGCCTCCCAAAGTGCTGGGATTACAGGCTTGAGCCACCGTGCATGGCCTCTTTTTTTTTTTTTTAAATTTTGAATATGTGGGGTGCAATTCAGGGTTTGTTATGCAAATGTTCATTATGCAGGTACCCTTGTTGATGGAGTCCCCCACACTTTGTGTTTTCCTTGTTGGTCTGACTGTTTGAATTTTTCTACTTTTTAAAATAATCATATAGTGCAAAGAAGATTTTAAAAAAATAGTCACATAGTGCAAAGAGGATGAACTTTTCTAATTTGTGGGTATTCTCAGATTTATCCAATATAATCTGCAAAGTTGAATGGAGTGGAAAAATGGAGGTACCATAGTAAAGAGAAAACTGAATTTGCCATACCATATTTAGCCACAGGAATGATGTCATCAGCTGAAGGTGTGCATCCTGGAAAAACAGTTTTTGTCCAGCATCATTAACTCCAGAAAGGTGGGTACAGTTCCACCACCCACTTCTTGCTCTTTTCCAAGGCTGCTCCTTATGATAATAACTATTTTTAAGCATAAACTCCTGGAAAATGTAGGTCAAAACATCCCAGGGTACAGGGGAAATGTAAGTGAAAAGTCCAGTATGAAGGTCCATTGGGAATCTGTTTCTCGTGGAGTATTCCAGAAGATAACAGATTTTACTTGCAGTGATGTCATTGTGGCATTCCTTATGTTTCTCCACACCATAGACTGTGCCTCTAATTTTTAACACTTCTAAAAATCATTTTTAAAATTATTTATTGTGATAAAATAAGATTTACTATCTTAATAACCATTTAAAGTGTACAGTTATTTATTGTGATAAGCATAAGATTTACTATCTTAATAACCATTTAAAGTGTACAGTTCAGTGACATAAACACATTGCTGTGCAACCATCACCACCATTCATTGCCACAACTTTTTACTCATTAAACAGAAACTCCCTATTCCTCCCATCATGCTACTTTCTGCATCAATATAAATAGAATCTTGTAGTATTCGTCTTTTTGTGACTAGCTTGTTTCACTTAGCATAATGTCCTCAAGGTCCATCCGCATTGTAGTCTGTGTTAGAATTTTTTTCCTTTTCAAGGCTGAATAGTCCATTGGATATATATACCACATTTAATCTAGCCATTCATTTGTCGACAGACACTTGGATTGCTTCCATGTTCAAGTTATTGTGAATAATTCTGCTATAAACATAAGTATACAACTATCTCTCTCTCCCGCTCTCTCTCTTTTTTTTTTTTTTTTGAGTTGGAGTCTTACTCTGTCGCCCAGACTGGAGTGCAGTGGCCACTCCAGGTCAATGCAGCCTCGACCTGCTGGGCTCCGCCTCAGCCTTCCGAGTAGCCGGAATTATAGGCATGTGCTACCACGCCCAGCTGATTTTTTGATTTATTGTAGAGATGAGGTTTTGCCAAGTTGCCCAGGTGGGTCTCGAACCCACGGGCTCAGGCAATCCACTTACCTCAGCCTCCCAAAGCGCTGAGCCACCGAGCCCGGCTGAGCATGCATCTTTTTATGTGCTTATTGGCTATTTGTATATCTTCTTGGGAGAAATGTCTACTCAAGTCCTTTGCCCAGTTTTGAATTGTTTGCTCGTTTCATGAGTCTCTAATTTTATAAAATGCTATCAGAGGACCCACTTCTCACTACTAGACTATTATAACATTGGATGAGGACTTACCACTTCTAAGATGGCAGACAGAGTAAAGGAGATGTTGACATGAGTAGGGTCACTGTTGTTGGTGACTGGACGGAAGGCCTTTCTGTCAAAAGCTTCTTGGAAGGCCGCAGGGTCCACACCATGCTGGTCAAAGCCTGAACAATTGATGGTGAAAGTGTCACCTCTACCTGTGGAGAGCAGAGACCCTGTGAGAGGAAGGCCAGGGCTGGAGTAGGGAGAGTTTCTGCACAGAAAGAAAACAGGGGACGCCAGGACAAGCATGTGCACTCCTCCTTCCTGGTCCAGGGAGGGTGGGCTTGGCTGGTAGGCAAATGGTAGAGCTCATGAGGTGAGCTGAGTCAGGGATCTGTCCTCAAGTTCATTGTTTCTGTCCCATGCAAAACTTGTCCATGTGCATATGCAAACTCCACCCTGACCACCACTTTACAGTGTCTTGCTATATTTTTAACAATTTCATCACAAGCCTGTTCACCTTCACTCAATGTCCTTCTATTGCTCACCTCTGTCCTTGGGCCACATCGGTGATGTCAATGACAAATTTTGCAATCACAGTTCTCACTGCATTAATAAGGTCATAAATTAATGACAAGGGAAGTAATTGGGGAGAGAATATGAGATATATGAGACCTTAAGGCAGTACCTCAGTTTTTCAATTTAATGAGTATTTATTGTCTCTATTTTGCACTATGATTGTTCTTTCCTAAAACTCAGTAGTCTTCATCACTGAGACTATCTTAACGAAAGTTCCTTGATACTCCTCTCACCTCTTTCATCTCATCCCTTTCTAGTCATACTTTGTGAAACATAAGCGGATATATGATAATAGCATCTGCTATATTTCATTTTTATCCCTCACTGCTCATTTTCGATAATGTGCAAGAAAGATACTCTAGACTGGGAAAGTTACTCTGAAAAGGTTTTCTTCTATCATGAAAGATCTTCTCAATCACATCCTTCCTCTTAGCATCTTCTCTGGTCCATTTCATCTGGCTTCAACAGAACTGAGAAAGAATTTTCTTTTTAACATCACTTGATACTCAAAAACCAGGCATAGGGATAGACCATATGCCTGGAAAAAGAGATATGGGGCAGGAGAAGAGGCCAATAGAAACTTGGGGAGTAGAAAAGAAGCCAAAGAGAAAAGTTGACTAAGTGTTAGGATCCTAGTTAAGGGACAAAGCATGGATTTTCATTTTTACCCAAATGAATGCCCAGTCATTGACTATCTAGGAACAGCAAAAGTATATTATTTTATAGTATTAATTTTATATTAAGTCATCTTATTTTTATATTAGTTTTTTATTAACAGCAATCCTGTTTCCCGGGAGTTACATGTCCGCCTTGCTCTTGCTGTATTTGATCTTACCTGGCAGCAGCAGGTGGAGGACGCAGGAGAGGAGGAACTCTTGCCTGTGGAGCCAGCCGCTTCCCATCTTTGTCTCCTTGGCTCTTCTCTGGGTACTTGGTGATGATGTTCACCTTAAAAGACTTCAGGCCACACCTTGAGCGTTACCTTTGAATAATACAGGTGTCAGGTGGCATTAACCACCTATCTAACAAGCATCCCTGAGGACAAGAGAATGTCACAGAGGATTAAACCTTCAACTGGGCCTGAATCTAGTCTCCAAAAGTAATCTGGTAAATCAGTCTGGAGAGGAGGAGGCAAAAACATTTGGCCACAGAAGCAGTGCTTATGACCTGCTCATACTTTAAAGTCACTCTGGCATATAATTCATCACTGAATAGGCACATATAACCCTATTGCCTCCAAGTAACACATGCACTCCTTTTAACCCTGCTGCCATCTTCCAGAAAAACAAGTGGGGGTGGGGGTCTCCTTTTTTATAATCAACTCCAGACACTGAGGTTTTAAACATGACTTTAGTACTGGCAAGTCTTAACTTTTGATTTTTGGAGTATGTCAGAAACAATTTGGGCCCAGGTCTACTGAATGGAGTGATTAGTGGGGTGTTAGCAGAGATAATACTCTCTTTAGTAGAATTTGACTTATGATTTTAAAGAAAATGTCTCTCTAGTATTTAAAGAGTGAGAAAAGAAAAAATAAATTTAAAAAGACAAAAAAATAAAGAAAACGCCATGAGCTATCAACCTAAAAGTTTATTTCTTGGCCCTGCTAGTGTTTTTAAGAAATTAGTTGTTCAACACTTACAAATGGGAAGATTTCATGTGAAAACTGTGTTTCTGGCTTCGTTTGACAAATAAGATCTAGCAACACTGGCCTCGTGTTTCTGTTTGACAACAATCTGCCAGAGTGTAGAAGTGGTAAACCCTTTGGATGAAACACATTCTCTCTAGATCATCACAGTTTTTTTATCATCCATTATTGCCTTAGACCCAACCAGTACTTTTCATTCATGTTACCTTCTTGACTTCTTAGATATCTGACTTTGCCTTTGAGTGTTGAGATTTTTCTTGTGTGATTCTTAAACAGCCTTGGGAAGTCATTTCAAAATACCATTCCACGCTTAGGCGATCATAGGTTTTATCAGATTTTGGGTGAGCAATTGTTTGGTTAGTTGGAAAAAACCAGTCATGATAAGGTTAAGTGAACCAAAGAAATTCACCAGTGGTTTAACCTGTTTTATTCTGGAGTTATTTCTGGCAGGGAGGGCTTTAGGGAAGGTAATCAGTGGCTTAGAGAACAAAGAGAGAGCTGTTGCTTCAACGAAGAAGCTTTGCAGATTGATACAGTAAGAAATGTCTAAGACCAAATCCTTCCTGCAAGGGTCATGTCACGCTCAGTCTCATTTTCCTTATCTCTAAAATTGGGGGGGTCAAACCTATCTTGCAGGGGTCTTGAGTGGTTTGAGATAATGTATGTATGGTGCCTTGCCCATCTTAAGCAATTCATAAATTGAAGCAGAAATAAAAGTAAAAATGGCAGTAATCATTTTTCTGCCCAGCCTAAGATTGCCCAGTCTGGACCTTAAATATCTGCCTTGATTGCAGCAACCCGGTGCCTATGAGCATAAGAGCCCCGTTCTCTTAGCCTCACTCCGCTAGACCCTGATAGGATTCACCCTTCTGCCCTCCTCAGCACCACTCTTCATCACTGGAGAATTCCTTCCCCTTTGGGAAGCTGGTTTTTTGTTTTGATAGTTCCATTTTTAAAAAATGACTTTAAGCCGGGAGTGGTGGCTCACGTCTGTAATCAAAGCACTTTGGGAGATTGGGGTGAGAGGATTGCCCGAGCCTATGGGTTTGAGACTAACCTGGGAAACTTGGCAAGACCTCGTCTCTACAATAAATTTGAAAATTAACTGGGTGTGGTGGCGCATGCCTGCAGTTCCAGCTACTTGGAAGGCTGAGGCGGAAGGATCGCTTGAACCAGGCAGGCTGAGACTGCAGTGGCCGTGAGTGTGCCACTGCACTAAAGCCCGGGCGACAGAGTGAGACTCCAACTTCCATGTTGTGACCAGACAGATGCCCAGTCCACATTTCCCAATAATGTGGAAGAATTCTCCATACACATCTAAAAAAAAAAGATTTTAGATCAGCATTTGACAAAACATCTTCTGCAGAACATAGTTCAACAGGATATGTTAAATGCTGTTTTTTAAAAAATTATTTTTGTTATTCCATGTTTAAATAAGTCTGAGAAATGTTGAATTACATAAGGACAACCAGGTTTCATTATTGTAGGATTTCTCAGAGTATTTAGCTAAAATATTAGTATGACTTTTGAATAATATCATATACATAATTTCCCAAACTTAGTTGACTTTAAAAATTCCTTTTCCTCAGAATACATTGCAGGATTATTTTTGGGAAACACTGCTTTAGGTAAATAGAAATCCAGAAGAAAAAAAACTTGAAAAATTTGTCTCAAACTTGCTAAGATAGAATACAGAAAGCAAGTAGCCCATATACATGTGTGTATATCAAGCAATTTAAAAAATAAACTGGATAAGTATTTTAAAACCTAAAGTTTGATTAGAACTGTAAGCTACAAACAAGTAGAAAGTAAAATAGATATAAATTTCAAGCTATCCCTGAATCCTTGATCAATATGAACTCAGAATGACTTAAGAAGGAGTCTTTTTTTTCTTTCCCACATGCTGTCCACCAGATCTAATTTTAGGGTGAAAGTTTAAAAAGATGCTTTGATATTGCTACGTCTCAAACATGTCCACACAAGTAACATTAGTAGATGAAAAGCCATGCTGATTTTTCTCATTGTTGATCTCATAATCGATAAAGTATATTATTTATGTTTTAAGACTATATATCTTTTCTTTGTGGGACTTAATACTTGAATTATTTTGATTGAAAAGTAAGTATAGTCTGCATAATTTTAAAATTTTGTTGAACTGATATTCACACTAAAAAAATTGTTATTGCCAATGTAGATCAAAGTTGTTAATCTCTTCTGATCAAAAAGCTTTTGTTAAGCAAGCAAAACACGTGAGAAGTGCTGGGCAATTACTGGGAGTGACTATTCTCTAAGTCTGCCTAGGCCTGTTTTTTGGAGGAGGTTCCATCTCAGCTGGACTATTGGTTCTTGCTTCTCTGGCTCAGAGGGACCCTATTGCCTTCTATGTTGTGGCCAGACAGATGCCCAGTTCACGTTTCCCAATAATGTGGAAGAATTTTCCATACACATCTTCTATATATTTTTTTGAGTTGGAGTCTCATTCCATTGCCCAGGCTGGAGTGCAGTGGTACACTCACAGCCACCCCAGCGTCAACTTGCTGGGCTCTGGCGATCCTTCCACCTTTGCCTTCCAAGTAGCCGGAACTACAGGAGCGCGCTACCACGCCTGGCTAATTTTTGATTTATTGTAGAGACGAGGTCTCGCCAAGTTGCCTGGACTGGTCTCGAACCTGCGGGCTCAGGCAATCCACTCGCCTCAGCATCCTAATGTACTGGGATTACAGGCTGAGCCACCGAGCCCGGCCTACACATCTTATTATTAGAGATGTTAAACATACGGTATCATTTTATTAAATTGAGTAAGTAGTTTCTGTCATTCTGGGAGGATTAAAATCCCAAGGCTTGTCTATGGGCTTATCTGTGTGTGTTATTTTAGCTGAGCAGGTTTAGAAAGTTGTCCTAGGTGGAGGGAACATCTAGAGTAAGAATACAAAAATTACAGTGTTGTTGGGACCTCAGATTTGCCTAGGAGAGTGACAGGAGGATGAAGCTGTGGTATTATGTGGGGCCAGATCACGGAAGGCTTTACACACCAAGCTAAAGATTGGTTTTATTTTACAGCTCAGTGTTTCCCAAACTCGGATAAGGTTCAGACCTCTTTTCAGGGAAACAATCCTCTCAAACCCCTGATGTTGACTTGTTATTTACATTATAATATTACTTAAATATGTCAATTCATAAAACTATGTACAAAGGTCTTATGCTTATAGCACTTATACCATTATAAAGTTAAAACGAATGTACAAGTTACACACACAAGACTACAAAATCTACACAACACTAAGGTGGTGGATAATATTGTTTTGCTAAAATTAGTTGCTGCTATTTTTTTGCCCTCTTTTTAACAAGGAGCTAGTTTTTGAACACCTATCTGTTATTTGTTTGGCCAATCTGATAGTACATCTCAACATAATAGTACTTCAAAAAAATTTTAAAGCAATTCTTCAGTTCTTTTCTTTCTTTGAGTTGGCATCTTACTCCGTTGCTCAGGCTGGAATACAGTGGCAGGCTCACAACCATCCCAGCCTCGACTCCTGGGCTCAGGCGATCCTTCCACCTCAGCCTTCCAAGTAGCTGGAACTACAGGCGTGTGCCACCATGCCTGCCTAATTTTTCTTGATTTATTGTAGAGATGAGGTCTCACCAAGTTGCCCAGGCTGGTCTCGAACCTGTGGGCTCAGGCAATCCTCTCACTCCAGCCTCCCAAAGTGCTGGGATTACAGGCATGAGCCATCGCACCCGGCACTGCAATTCTTCATTTTATACTAACTACTACATTCATTGCTAATGAAGTAAGGTAACAATGAAGCAACAAGGGAAGTTGCTACTACAAAGGTGGGAAGCACGAAATACTTTTCTTCACAACATGAATGTGTGTTATGACTGATCATACCATGCCTATTCTACTGTACACTTTGTAGAACATGCTACGAAGTCATTTGACATTCATTTGGCATTGTCCACAATTTAAATCCTTTTCTTTCTAATTTTCCCAAGACTATTAAAGGGGCGCATTATTCTTTCACACCATATTTCCATGATGTCAAAAAACACTTGATTTATGAACTAACTTTAAAAAAATCCTATGGCTGGATGTGGTGGCTCACGCCTATAATCCCAGCACTTTGGGAGACTGAGGTGAGAGGATTGCCTGAGCTCAGGGGTTCGAGACCAACCTGTGCAACTTGGCGAGACCTCATCTTTACAATAAATCAAAAAATTAGCCAGACGTGTGGCGCGTGCCTGTAGTTTCCAGCTACTTGGAAGGCTGAGGCAGAAGGATCACCTGAGCCCAGCAGGTTGAGGCTGTGGTGGCTGTGAGCATTCCACTGCACTCCAACCTGGGTGACGAAGTGAGACTCCAACTAAAAAAAAAAAAAAAAAAAAAATCTTATTCCTAAGAAAACAAAAAACAAAAAAGGCTTTCATTGCAAAATTGATCTGCAAAAAATAGCTTTTGTCTTGATAAGTGGCAGAAGAATTCAATAGGAATGCCATAGCAGATGTGGGGTGATCGTTACCATTTGACATCAGTTCCTGACAAGCTGGGTAGAGGAGGGTGTGGAAGGCTATTGCAGTAGAGAATTTCTCCTGCTGATGAACGGACCACCATTCACCTAGGTCTACAACCAGGAGCCTTGGTGACAACTCTTTTTCATTCCATTGCATCTAATCCATCAACGTGTTCTGTTGGGCAGGGCTCAGTGGCTCACACCTGTAATCCCAGCACTTTGCAAGGCCAAGGCAAGAGGATTGCTTGAGCCCAGGAGTTCAAGACTAGCTTGGGCAACATAGCAAAACCTTGCTTCTACCAAAAAATAAAAAAATTAGCCAGGCATAGTGGCACGCACCTGTAGTCCCAGTTACTCGGGAAGTTGAGGCAGAGGGATTGCCAGAACCTAGGAGGTCAAGGTTGCCATGAGCCATGATCATCATGATCATGCCACTGCACTTGAGCCTGGACAACAAAGTGACACCCCGACTTACATATGCTCTGTTGATCTTACCTCTTCAATTTCTCTAGAATTTCATCCACTTCTCTCCATCTTTTCCACCACCACCACAGTCTAAGCCACCATTATCTCTTTCCTGGAGGGAAACAGTCACTCCTAGCTGGCCTCTTCTCTTCCATTCTAGCTGTCTCTAATTCTTTCTCCTGTCTACCAGCCACAGGACAGTTTTCAAAATGTAAAGTTGATTTCTCAACTCCTAACCTATTTGCCCTTTAAAACCCTCCAATAGTTGTCTTTTGCTCTTACTCTAAAGACCTGTGACATGGACTACAAGGCCTTTGGAGATGTTTCCTTCCTTTCACTGCCACCTGGCCTTTGTTGTTCCCTCTGCTTTGATTGCTACCTCCCCTGCCCACCTCTGCTGTCTAAATTTCAGGGACTCCTACTATACCTTCAGATGTAACAATATCTCCTTTTTAGGACTTACCACAGTTATATTTAAATTTTGATTAATGTTTATTTGGGAGTCTAAGCCCCATGAGGGCAGGAAACTTGTTTGTTCCGGATCCATTGTATCGTCATCAAACATTGAATAAATGAATATATTTAGTACATTAAACAACATAAATAATATTTAAAAATACAATTCTGCATTGCAACATAAATTCTCTAGGCCCTTGTCTGAGGCTTGGGAGATATCAGCTCCCTAAACATTTCACAACACAAACACATTTTGAGGCATGGGTATTTGGTAATCATGTAAATAAGTTAAGTATAATTATTTGACTTAGGCTATCTGTGGACAGACCAAGACAGTACTATAGTGTATCGAGGCATGCCACTGGGGCTGTATAATGTGTATCCATTCCTTAAAAAACAAGACAAAACACTACAATCAATATGTTTGAAGTTTTTTCAGGGAGATTTAGAAGCTTTTTATTTTATTTTACTTTATTTCTTTAGGCATATAAACTATTTTGTAACAAACAAGGCCTACAGATTTTATTTCTTCTTGAATACACCCACAGTATGACCACGGTGCCCAGTGGTCTTGGTGTGCTGATCTCGAACATGAAGGCCCCAGAAGTGGTGCAGCCCTTTATGGGCCCAAATCTTCTTCAGTCGCTCCAGGTCTTCACGGAGCTTGTTGTCTGGCCAAGACCTGCCTATATTTTCCATCCTTTACATCTTTCTGTCTGTTCAAGAACCAATCTGGGATCTTGTACTGGCATGGATTCTGTATAATGGTGATCACATGTTCCACCTCATCCTGGGTGAGTTCTCCTGACCTCTTGGTGAGATCAAAGTCTACTTTCCTCAATGCCACATGAGCACATCTTCGGCCCACACTCTTAATGGCAGTGATGGCAAAGGCTATTTTCTGCCGCCCATCGATGTTGGTGTTGAGTACCTGCAAAATGTGCTGGAACTTCTCAGGCATCACTAGAGACATGGCAGCAGCACAAACGGAGGCATGTAGGTCTCCTGTAAAAGGTAGAAGCTTTTTATTTTTAATTTTTTTATTTTTTGTCTCACTCTGTCTCCCAGGTTGGAGTGCAGCGGCACACTCCCGGCCACCACAGCCTCAACCTGCTGGGTTCAGGCAATCCTTCTGCCTCAGCCTTCCAAATAGCTGGAACTACAGGCACGAGTCACCATGCCCGGCTAATTTTTTTATTTATTGTAGAGACGAGGTCTCACCAAGTTGCCCAGGCTGGTCTGGAACCTGTGGGCTCAGGCAATGCACTCACCTTGGCCTCCCAAAGTGCTGGGATGATAGGTGTGACCCACTGCGCCCAGCCTAGGAGCTTATTATTTTATATGATGGCATCAGATCTGCAGCTTTTGGGTGCTACGTGCTTAAGGTATAGTTGGAAATACTAGTATGCTTTGGTGAGGTGCGATCTCACTGCTATTTTAATTTTCATTTCCCTGGTTATTAGTGAGATTGGGTGTGTTCTCGGGTTTCCTTTTCTGTAGGGTTGTCCATTCATATCATTTACTTATTTTGCTATATGTTCCTATTGGCTTACTTGCCATTTCTTATTGAGTTGTAGATATTATATGAATATTTTGTATTTAAAAATGTTGTGAGTTATAACCTGTGCTTTATCTCTTCACTTCATGGCATCTTGTACAGAAGTTTTAGTTTAATTTAATTTTAATTTTTTGGAGACAGAGTCTCACTCTGTTGTCCAGGTTGGAGTGCACCATCATTGCTCACTGCAGCCCTGAACTCCTGGCCTCAAACAATCCTCCCGCCTTAGCCTCTTGAGTACCTGGGACTACAGGAGCATGCCACCATGCCTGGCTAATTTATTTCATTTTATTTTATTTTAGTAGATACAATGTCTCACTATGTTGCCCAGGCTCAGAAGTTTTTTATTTTAAAGCAGTAACGATTATCAATCTTTCCTTTATTATTTGTTTTTGCGTCTTGTTTAAGTTCCTCCCTAGTCCCAAGTTCATAAAGATACTTACATTTTCTCTTTCACGTTTAAGCTTTTGATCTACTGGAAACTGATTTTTCTGTTTGGTATGAAGTAGTAATTCCTGATTTTTTTTTTTTTCTTTTTTTTTTTTGAGTTGGATTCTCACTCTGTCGCCCAGACTGGAGTGCAGTGGCCGCTCCCGGCCACCGCAGCCTCGACCTGCTGGGCTCCAGCGATCCTTCCGCCTCAGCCTTCCAAGTAGCTGGAACTACAGGCCCACGCTACCACGCCCCGCTAGTTTTTTTGATTTATTGTAGAGATGAGGTCTCGCCAAGTTGCCCAGGCGGGTCTCGAACCTGCAGGCTCAGGCAATCCACTCACGGCATCCTGATTTTTTTTCATATGGATAATCAATTGGTCTGTGCTACTTATTGACTCTTCTTCATTTCCCCACTAATTTGTAAGGTCTTCTCTGTCACAGACCAAGTTACATATATGCAGTAGACTATTTCTAGACTCTTTATTCCATTGCACTATCAATCCGTGTGTAAGAACACATGATGTTAACTTTAGCTTTATGATACGTTGGTATCTCCACACTAGCTAACTACCTAGTTGTATAAAAATAAAGTTACTCAGGCCGGGTGCCGTGACTCATGCATAAAATCCCAGCACTTTGGGAGGCCGAGGTGAAAGGATTGCCTGAGCCCATGGGTTCCAGACCAGCCTGGGCAACTTGGCGAGACCTCATCTCTACAATAAATTTTAAAAAATTAGCGGCGTGTTGGGGTGGGTGTGGCTACCTGGAAGGCTGAGTCAAAAGGATCACCTGAGTCCAAGAGGAGGAGGCTGAGGTGGCCGTGAGCATGCCACTGCACTCCAGCCTGGGCAACAGAGACACCAACTCAAAAAAAAAAAGGGGGGGGGGAGGGGTGCTTTAGCATACTATTTCTAAGGTTCTTCTAAAACCATGATCCAGGCATTTTATTATCTAGAAACCAGGCGGCACAACCTTACGTGATGGACAGTATGGATTAAAGGGAGATAGGCGGTATCTGTGCAGAATGCAGGCTCGAACCATGAACAAGCAATCGCCAAATGTGTAGTGCCACAACAGATAAGATTTGGGGCTGCGGCCGGGCTCAGTGGCTCAAACCTGTGATCCCAGCACTTTGGGAGGCCGAGGCGAGAGGATTGCCTGAACCCAGGGGTTGGAGACCAGCCTGGGCACTTGGCGAGACCTTGTCTCTACAATAAATAAATAAATAAATAAAAGCCGGGTATGGTGGTGCACGCCTGTAGTTCCAGCTACTTGGAAGGCTGAGGGGGAAGGACTGCCTGAGTCCAGCAGGTCGAGGCTGCGGTGGCCGGGAGCGTGCCGCTGCACTCCAGCCTGGGCGACAGAGTGAGACTCCAACTCAAAAAAATAAAAAATAAAAAAGATTTGGGGCTGGCCGGCTGTGATGACGACTCTGGAGCAGAAGCAGGCTGCGATGACCTTCACGATATTTTTCGATGTGATTTCACGATATGAACGGCCACGCACGGTCGGCACGGTCCCGCCCAGGAACACGGCTGTGTACAAACACTGTGACCCCTCCTTGGCTGCCCACTGGGAACACGATCGCAGAGAAGATTCCAGACAAGCTAGCGGAGGCACGAAAAAGGATGGAGCAGAGCCCGGAGCGCGGTGGAAAAAGGGGCGGCCCGCATCGCCTCCGGGCCTCCGCGGCGCTTCTGGGAAATGTAGTTTTTTGCCGCGCCCCGAGCCTGGGGCTCTGGGAAGGGGGACTACAATTCCCTTCAGTCTTGGGAATGCTTTGTGCAGCGCGCCTGCGCGGTGTGGCGGCCGATGCCGCTATAAAGGCTTGTTTTGCTCGGGGGCTCATGCTCGGGAGCGTAGTTGAGTGGCCTGCTTGGCTGTCCTGGAGCTGGGGCGCAGGTAGGTGGTGGCCGCTGCGGCACCCTACCCTCTACCTTGGTTGTCACGGGGATCAACCCTGTGCGCGTCCTCGGGGCGTGGCGGGCTGTGATCCGGGATCCGAGCGGTTCAGGGGAAGCCGGAGACCCGAGAGATGGGGTCTGGCCTCCCCCTGGTCTCCAGCCGCCTCCATACGTGACCCTTGGGGACTGGTAGTCAGGTCCTCGCGGGGGAGGGCAGCAGGTAGTGTCGGGATGAGTGGTCAGGGACCTTGGCTGTGTCCCCGGCTGCGGCCACCAGGGGGAGCTGCGCTCGCGGCCCACGGGTGTGGGTCGCGATCGCCTCGCCAGGCCGGAGCCGGGTGTGGGAACGCCCTGTAGCGCCGGGGCATCCCAGGCGAAGCCGGCCCGAGTCCCGGTCTTGAAGGTGGTGGGCGGGCGGCCTGCAGCACGCCGCTCAAGCCGCAGAATGAGCTGCCGGCGACCTTGGGAATAAGTCGTTCTCTTGGTTTTTGCAAGCGGGTGAATGAGGTACGTGTCATAAACACGCACGGCAAACCCGTGGCTGAGCCGGGAATGGAGCCCAGGTCTCTTGACTGTCATCCAGTGCCCTTTTCACTTCTGCCACGGGGAGCTGCGTGCTGCTTTGTGTTCATCACACAGGGGTCGTTTGGTTTCTGCACAGACGGGGAGGCTGGAGGCAAATGGGCACGGCAGCGATCGGGAAAGTTTCAGAGGGGTTTGAAGGAGAGGATGGCTAGGTTCCACCGGGGTCTCTAGCGCGAGTGAAAGGCAGGGAAGCCTGGAGGCGCAACAAGTGGATTTGCCCGGGGTGTGGTAAATGTGTATCCTTTTAAGCTTCACGTCTTCCTTATGCAGCTTCAAGGGCCCTGAGCGAGGTTCCATGGTGCTGGAAAACTACTGAGAAATGTTGTGAGGGCAATTTGCAAACAACAGCCTGACTAGTTAGCAGTTTTGTAATCCTGTGCAACTCCCCTCCCCACATACAGTTGACTCTATCATCGTGCAGGGGGAATGTCTACACTTTTGCATCACTGGGAAGGGAATCTTGATTAAAGACTCAACCCTGTTGATTTTGACTCTGAACGCTTCTTTGGGGTTCTCGCACTTTGATGATTCTGCTACTGCCCGTGTACAGTTCTGGCTTAAATATGAACAAACCTCCCTTACCTTTCCTCCTCCCTTGATAACTGAGGCAAGTCAGCATTTGGAAAAGACTCCAACAACTTTGAGGAAGAACATAAGAAAATAGGGAAATATAAATAGTATCAACAAAAGTCTGGCCTAGTGGTCCTTCCTTCCTTCCTTCTTTCTTTCCTTCCTTCCTTCCTTCCTTCCTTCCTTTGCTTGCTTCAGATTGGGGCCTTGTTTCTTTCCAGACCTGTCAGGCTTCCTAGTTCTTTGCTGGTCTCCATGTAGCAGGCCCTGTCTTATATTCCTGATATACTGAAGATGGGCTCCTCCTTACGTTCAAGGCCACAAGGCAGTAACTTTGTGCCTACTTAGAGCCTGCCTTCCCTCATGGTTTTGCGTCTTTTTCCAGGAAATTACAGACATAGGGGTGTTAGAAATAATGGAACACTTCCCCACACCCTTTATACACAGAATAATTTGGGCTCTTGGTATATTGTAGCACTGTCATACCAGTCACAATAGGCACACAACAGTCATTATTTGTATAATATCATAACAGAGAAGTTGTTTTATCCTTGCCTCTCTTGGCTCATCAGCTCCACTGATTCTGCTTTATCCACTGAAATAAAGTGACTGAAAGGATCTTTGGCTATTACAGGTGCTTAGATGATTGGGATGATGTTCATGTTCTTGACATGGCTTTTCATATTGTGAATGAGTTACATTGACTCCCTCCCTTTTAAACTGCTTGCCCGCCAACCCCCGCCTTTTTAAAAAGTAGCACTAATCTTTTCCTCTTCTGGATAATCAGCTAGGCTAGGAAAGCCTTGGAGGGGAAGGTTAGACTTCTGTGATCCCCTGTAACAAGAAGGTTACTCTGATCTGCAGCTACGGCTCAACATTGGGGACACTGGCAGATGCCAGGTCTGTTTATAGTTTAGCCTTAATGAGGTCTCAGTGACGTGATTGCTGCACTCTTGCTTGGTGAGACAGTGTTCTTTATGGTGCAGTTTGTCATTGGACAAGGTGACTTAAAAAAAAAAGAAAGAAAAAGATAAGTAACTTAGCTAAATCAACTTAGGGTACTTAAACCAGAATTCTGAAAGACAAGAAGTCAAGCTTTCTTGCTGGAAACGTGTCTGTGGGGGAGATTTAGTCCTTCTATTTAGAGGATTAATAAGTATTCTCCTTTTTTCTGATACCTTAAAAAGTGAATTGTAATTGTTAGATTTTTGTGCTGCAGGTGTAATACTTGTAAGTCATAGTGATAGTCAGGGGAGATTTATGGAATCCAAAAGGCAACACAGCCACATGTCTTTTAGTGAGGCTAGTATTAAAGATGTTTTCTTAGCTTGTATCTGGAAGCCCTGAACCACCTTGCAGTGGGGGAAACATTTTAGAGAAGTATCACATGTGTTTATTTTTTAAAAAGTGACCCGAGTTGATACAGGGTATTGATTAGAGTTAACCAAGCAAGCAATGTTTTAGAGTATTTTCAGATAGAAACTAGGTAAGACTTAGTAGTACAGGGTGGGGAACTTGTTTTTGTTATTTTTTAAAAATAACAGCTTTATTGAGATGATTTACATACCATAAAATTCACGTTTTTAAAGTGTACACTTTAATGTTTTTTTCCAGCATATTCACAGAATTGTACAACCATTCCCACTATCTAATTTTTTTAACATTTTCAGTACTTCAAGAGGAATTTATGCTTGAAGTTATTATAATATTGTTTTGTATCTTAGCTGTGTAACTTCATGACAGCTAAGATACAAGACAATATTTAGGATGACAGCTAACCCTGTCAGATATCTAATCCTGTTAAATACTCAGCTAACCTATTAATTATAAAAATGCAGAGATGGGGTGTATCATTGGTACGATAAGTGCTTTGTAAGTTTTCATTTAGTAAAATTTAATAGGATAAATGATGTCCACTTTAAAATTGTGAGGTTTGTAATGCTTGGAACAAACTGAAATTATTATTATTATTTTTTAAAAAATGACTGTATGTTCTGTAGTTGAAAAGGGTGAATGTTTCTTTACTAGTGTGTTTAATTTTTCAATTTTTCTCCGTAGAAGTGAGGGAAGGTAATTTTTCTTGATTGTATTTCACTGAATTTTTTTCTTTAAAAAAATGAAAATCTTTGAAAAATATTTGTATAGTTATAATACTAGAAAGCTTTAATACTTTTGCCCCCCATCTTTTTTTTTTTTTTACAATTTTAAAGCACATCAGCATACAATAAGCATAATTTAGGAAATACCTGTCCTTGATGAATTTTTAATTTCAGAAATTCTGATGTGAAACCAAGAGTCTGTGAGCCCTGGCACCTCTACTCAGAGAAGATGAAGGATATTGACATAGGAAAAGAGTATATTATTCCCAGTCCTGGGTACAGAAATGTGAGGGAGAGAACCAGCGCTTCCGGGCAGCACAGAGACCGTGAAGATTCCAAGTTCAAGAGACCTCGACCGGTCAGTGGTTTTTTCCCTAAGAATCCCTTTTCTTATGGCTTGTTTTACTAGACCACACCTCTTTTTATCTTATGATGCAGAGTTTAAAATTTTATTTTTCTTTATTGGCTTTAGATCACTGTTAAGTATTTAACGGAATTTGCTTATGAAAGAGTCTCTGGTTCATAATAAGCACTCAATAAAGAAAGATTGGCTCTCTGCCTTTCCACCTTAGCATTCTCCTCTTTTTCACTTTTACTCTATTTTGGTGCCGCCTGAAAAGGCTTTGCCTCAGAAGACAACTTATGGGAGAGAATGTGTACCACTAAGCTTTATTCATGCACTTAAAATTGGTTTTCCTTCTGCCTCTGTTATCTGTTTAAAATGTGAATCAGCTGAGTGTGGTGGTTCATACCTGTAATCCCAGCAATTTGGGAGGCCGAGGCGAGAGGATTGCCTGAGTCCAGGAACTTAAGACCAGCTTGGGCAGCTTGGCGAGACCTGGTCTCTATAATAAAAAAAAATTAACTGGGCATGGTGGCACATGCCTGTAGTCCCAGCTGCTTAAAGGCTAATGTGGAAGGATTGCTTGAGTCCAGCAGGCTGAGACTGTGGTGGCCATGAGTGGGCCACTACGCTCCAGTCTGGGCAGCAGAGTGAGACTCCAATAAAAAAAAAGAAAAAAAGTGAATCCTTTGAAGAGACTCATTTGGATTTCAGAGGGTGATTACAACAGTTCTCTGTAGTTGTAGGGTAATCTGTTAAGTTTTTCAAGTTACTTCATGACTGAATGTAAAGCTGTCCTTAGAAAATCATCTAATTTCTAATTTCTAATTTCATAATCTAATTGTGGAAACAATGAAGATGCATTTTGACTTGCAGGAAATACCCTTTTTTCCTGAGGGGAAAACATTATACTTTTTTTTTAATTTGGAGTCTCACTCTGTTGCCCAGGCTGGAATGCAGTGGCACACTCATGGCCAACACAGTCTCGACCTGCTGGGTTCATGTGTTCCTTCCGCCTCAGCCTTCCAAGTAACTGGAATTACAGGCATGAACCACCTCGCCCAGCTAATTTTGTATTTATTGTAGAGACAAGGTCTCACCAAGTTGCCCAGGCTGGTCTCAAACTTCTAGGCTCAGGTAATCCTCTTGCCTAGGCCTCCCAAAGTGCTGGGATTACAGGCTTGAGCCACTGCAGCCGGCTGTACCTTTTCTTGAATTGCAGAAGTAACTAATAAGGCAGAAGGTTTAGGAAGTTGTGGTTTGTGTTCATGTGATTGTTATGTGGAAACTTGAAAAAGAGAAGGGCTTTGCAGTTGACACTGCTGTTTCATTAGCCTTTTCCTCTTGGGTGGGTTAAAGCTGTTAATGTCTTAATTAACATTTTCTCACAAATAAGTCTTCTCTGTTCCCTACTGTGCATTGTAGAATGCTTCCCCATTCAGGCTTAACTTTGGAGAAACATAGATTCAATGTAACTGTTGTCAAATTCTTCTTTGGTGCCTTTGTAACTTGTGATTAGGTGGGGAGGCTTTTTAGGCATAGAAGTTAGAGACCCAGAGGTATGGAAAAGGTACCTAGCATTTTGGGACTTTGGATAAGCTACTTAAGTCATTTGTGCCTTAGTGATGTATGTATAAAATGGTGTTGATGGTAGTATTTAACTCGTGAGATCATTGAGGAGTAAGATAATTCATATAAAATACTTAGGGTGGTGTCTGGCACATGGCCAGTGCTCAATACTTGTTTAGGTCTTAGAACCAGTTGCGTGGGGTGTAGGCTGTGTAACGGGAGTATAGGCCAGGGAAAATTCTGCGTTTCGTGCTAAAAACAGAATCTTTTACTATGGACACTGGGGAACTGTTGGAAGTTAACAAGGAGGGTTTTTTTTGTTTGTTTTGTTTTAACTTTTTATTTTGAGATAACTACAGATTTGCATGCAGTTGTAAAAAAATAATATAGAGAGATTCCGTGTATCCTTCACCCAGCTTTCCCCAGTGGTAATTTCTTACGTAACTACTATAAAATCACATCAGGATAATGACGGATACTGATAAATCATTGGCCTAGGCTGGGCTCGGTGGCTCAACCTGTCATCCTAGCACTTTGGGAAGCCGAGGTGAGTAGACTGCCTGAGCCCGTGGGTTCAAGACCAGCCCGGGCAACTTGGCAAGACCTTGTCCCTACAATAAATCAAAAATTAGCCGGGTGTGGTAGCGTGCCTGTAGTTCTGGCTACTCGGAAGTTTGAGGCAGAAGGATCGCTGGAGCCCAGCAGGTCGACACTGGGGTGGCTGTGAGCATGCCATTGCACTCCAGCCTGGGTGACAGAGTGAGACTCCAATTAAAAAAAAAAAAAATTCATTGACCTTATTAGGATTTTACCAGTTTTTCATGCACTCACTCATATATGTACATTCTGTGCAGTTATTCTATATGTGTAGATTGGTATGTCCATGACCACAGTCAAGATACAAAAGTCTTATTACCAGGATCTCTCATGTTACCCTTATATACACACAGCCACCTCCACCTGCCCTCCACTCTCTGACAGCCACTAATCGTTGCTCCATCTGTGTAATTTTGCCTTTTTTTTTTTGAGTCAGAGTCTCACTCTTTCACCCAGCTGGAGAGCAGGGCACGCTTATGGCCACCACAGCCTTGACCTGCTGGGCTCAGGCGATCCTTCTGCCTCAGCTTTCCAAATAGCTGGAACCACAGGCATATGCCACCACACTCGGCTAATTTTTTGATTATAGAAACGAAGTCTTGCCAAGTTGCCCAGGCTGGTCTCAATCTCTGGGCTCAGGCAATCCTCTCACCTCTGTCTCCCAAAGTGCTGGGATTACAGGCATGAACCACCGCACCTGGCACCATTTTGTCATTTTAAGAATGCTGTACAAATGGAATCATGGCATATAACCTTTTGAGATTGCTATTTTCACTCAGCCTGATTCCTTAGGTATCCACCTAATTTGCTGTGTGCATCAATAGTTCTTTCCCTTTTATTGCTAAGTAGTGTTCTATGTTACAGATATATCATAGTTCGTTTAATCATTTATTTGTTGAAGGTCGTATGGGTTATTTCCAGTTAATGGCAATTAGAAATAAAGGTGCTTTGAATATTTAGGTACAGGATTTTTTTTTTTTTTTTTGACATCAAGTTTAGTTTATTATTATAGAAATGTGTCAGGCCAGGGAGACAATGGCCAAATGAAGCCAAATGGACCTTTTTTTTTATTTTTTATTTTTAACATAAGCTTTTATTTCTCTGGATAAATGCCCAGGACTGCAGTTGCTGGGTCATATTGTAAATGCATATTTAGTTTGGTAAGAAACTGCAATACTCTTTTCCAGAATGGCTGCATTTTACATTCCTAGCAGCAATGATCTAGTTTTTCTGCATTCTTGCCAATATCTGGTGTTATCATTATTTTTATTTTAGCCTTTCCTATAAGTGTGTTTTGTACTCATTGTGGTTTTATTTTTTATAATTTTTTAAAAATAGAAATAAGGCCTTGTTATGTTGCCCTGGCTGGTTTTGAACTTTCAGGCTCAAGCAGTCCTCCCGCCTCAGCTTCCCAAAGTGCTGGGATTACAGGTGTGAGCCACCACACCTGGCCTCTTATTGTGGTTTTAATTTGCAGTTCCCTAATGGCTGCAGATGTTGAACTGAGAAGGAATTTTTCTTTTATTTTTTATTTTTTGAGTCAGAGTCTCACTCTGTTGCCCAGGCTGGAGTGCAGTGTCACGAGTATAGTGGGTCAGGCGATCCTTCTGCCTCAGCCTTCCAAGTAGCTGGAACTACAGGCATGCGCCACCATGCCTGGCTACTTTTTCTTGATTTATTATAGAGATGAGGTCTCACCAAGTTGCCCAGGCTGGTCTCGAACCTGTAGACTCAGGTAATGCTGTCACCTCGGCCTCCTGAAGTGCTGGAATTACAGGCATGAGCCACCATGCCCAGCCTGAGAAGGAATTTTTTTCAGACCAGTTTTTTATCTTAGAAAGATTAGTCTTGAAGCAATGCGGGAAAAAAACCTTTATTGGAGAGAGACACGATATAGGAAGGTGGCCATGCCAGTCCTGGTGAGAGAGGCTAGGGATCTTTTTCAAAGCATAGCAGTGAGACTAGGAGAGGGGAAACTGAGGGCATCTCTGGAAAGGTAGTAAGGCATGGGGATGTCTTGGATTGGTGGTGAAGATTTAAAACTATTAATGGACATATGAGAAGAAAAGGTTAGCCAGACGCATTGGCTCATGCCTATAATCCCAGCACTTTGGGAGGCTGAGGCAACAGGATTACCTGAGCCCCTGGGTTCAAGACCAGCCTGTGTAAAATAGTGAGACTTTGTCTCTACAATAAATCAAAAAATTAGCTGGGCATGGTGGCACATGCCTGTAGTTCTAGCTACTTGGAAGACTGCGGCAAAAGGATTGCCTGAGCCCAACAGGTTGAGGCTGCAGTGACCGTGAGCAGCGTACCATTGTACTACAACCTGGGTGACAGAGTGAGACTCTGACTCAGAAAAAAATAAAATAAATAAAGGAGAAGATTTGGGATTTATTTGATTCTGAACATGTTGAATTTGAAGTGTACCAGGTGAAATTCTCAGCAGGGAGAATGTAGATTAAAAAGTAGGGTAGAGCCGGGCTCGGTGGCTTAGCCTGTAATCCCGCGCTTTGGGAGGCTGAGGTGAGTGGATTGCCTGAGCCCGCGGGTTCGAGACCTGCCTGGGCAACTTGGCGAGACCTCATCTCTACAATAAATCAAAAAATCAGCCAGGCATGGTAGCGCGTGCCTGTAATTCCGGCTACTCGGAA
>CAUYQG010205742.1:0-19774 GCA_963574415.1 Tarsius wallacei | reverse complement strand
CACCGCAGCATCGACCTGCTGGGCTCCAGCGATCCTTCCGCCTCAGCCTTCCGAGTAGCTGGAACTACAGGCGCGTGCTACCACGTCCGGCTAATTTTTTGATTTATTGTAGAGATGAGGTCTCACCAAGTTGCCCAGGCGGGTCTTGAACCCACGGGCTCAGGCAATCCACTCACTTCAGCCTCCCAAGGCGCGAGATTACAGGCTGAACCACTGAGCCCGGCTCATGCATTTTATAATATAATTCCATTCAAGTATATGTATATGCTTCTTGTATTGTTCTGTTTTATACAAATGAACTTAAACTATACATGCTGTTTTATTCTTTTTTAAACTTAAAATAATATCTTGCAGATCTTTCCATGTAGATCTATCTCCTTTTGAAGGCTACATAGTATTTTTTTAGACAACTATACCACATCATATTTAACCATTCCCCTGTTGATGGATATTTAAGTTGCTTGCAATTTTGGGAAACTGTAAATAATGCTTCAGTGAACGTTCTTGAAGAAATGTATTTGTTCACATAATGTTTGAATCAACAGATTTGTACAATGTGGTTTTTTTTTTTTGAGTTGGAGTCTCACTCTGTCTCCCAGGCTGGAGTGCAGTGGCACACTCATGGCCATCCTAGTGTCGACCTGCTGGGCTCCGGCGATCCTTCCGCTTCAGCCTTTCAAGTAGCTGGAACTACAGGCACACGCTACCACGCCCGGCTAATTTTTGATTTTTTTAATTGTAGAGACGAGATCTCACCAATTTGCCCGGGCTGGTCTCAAACCCGTGGGCTCAGGCAATCCACTCGCCTTGGCCTCCCAAAGTGCTGGGATTATAGGCTGAGCCACTGAGTTCCATCAATGTGTGATTTTTAGATGGATAATGAGGCTAGGTGTGGTGTGGTGGTTCACACCTGTAATCCCAGTGTTTTGAGAGGCTGAGGAAGTGGAGGATCATTTGAAGTCAGGAATTCAAGAACAAACTGGACAACTTAGCAAGACTCCACCTCTTAAAATGTGTACTAATAAAAAACTGTTTCTCAGTCAGGTGCAGTAGCTCATGCCTGTAATCCCAGCACTTTGGGAGGTTTAGGCAGGAGGATCACTTTACCAAGAGTTTGAGACCAGCCTAGGCAACATAGCAAGACTTTATCTGTACAAAAAATAAAAACAATTAGCTGGGTGTGGTGACATGCACCTGTAGTAACAGCTACTCGGGAGGCTGAGGCAGGGGTATTATATCACTGCACTCCACCCTGGACAACAAAGCAAGATCTGTCTCAAAAAAAAAAAAAAAAAGCAGTAAAATAGAAAGTCAACATGGAGCCATATACCAGTTTTGTCCTGCTGATACCTTACTAAAGAGCAAACAAAGCTTCTATTTTCCTGTACATGGTAGTTTGGGTTTCTATTCCAGTGGTCAAGCATATAACCCGGCTAATAAAAAGGCTTCAGATTGTCTAATTCTCAAATAACTTAGATTGTAAGTCCTGAGCAAAAGTACCTCTCTTAACAATGCTACATTTTCTTCCACATGTTTGTATACTGTGTGTCTCTTAAATAAGTATATCTCTTTCTGAGGGCTTTACTAAAGGCAAAAAAAAAGTCCAACAATTGTCAACATTCTGTATCTGAAAACCAGTGAACTGCTTTCCTAAAGTCTGCAAAAATGTGTTGCTCCATTTAATACAGATCACCTGCCTTTACCCGCCTGCGATATCCACCTTCACTATCCCACCTCTTTCATTAAGCAATAGACATTTTATATTCTGTGACTTGAAGCACCCCCTCCTCCAAGCCATATTCTATTTCAGTTAGGAATTACATTTGGCTATGCAAACAGAGACCTGGAAATTAGTGGCCTGAACAGTGTGTGATGTGTGTGTGTGTGTGTGTGTGTGTGTGTGTGTGTGTGTGTGTGTGTGATGGAGGTGGGGGACTCACTCACATGGAGAACACTCCAGAGGGTCTGCTCTGTGATGCGCTTCACCTTTCCATAGTCCATTGCCAAGTGGCTAGTTGGTTCCAGCTACTACAGAACACACAAAAGCAACATGTGTGCCAATAGCTGTTTCTGTCCTATTTCAAGTAGCTTCAAGTAATTTCCTCTTATATACCACTGGCCAGATGTGTGTTATGTGGCCATCTCTGAAATTGCAAAGAAGTCTGAGACTGTGGCTTTTTAATCTGGGCACAGAGCCACTTCCACCAAATCAGGATTTAGGCTGTCAAGAAAGTGGAACAGAAGATTGTTTTACTTTACACAGGTCACAAGCCATTCTAAAATTTTGACATTTTAAGGGTTTATTCCAGTGGAAGAGTTTGTATTTCTCAGTGCAAAAAATGCGTTCCCATTGTATTATCCCACATATAGAGAGAGCTATCAAAGGCCACCGAAATGAAATGCTTTTATCAGCAGAGCCCCTCACTTGGGCGTTCTTACTAAGACATGCTAAAAAGGCATACATTATTTAGATAATACAACTTTGGAAATAACATCATGCGTAAAAGAGCCATAAATGCCGAATGTTCCCCTTTCTGGGAGGCTTCTTTTTTTAGTCTAAAAGCAGATCTCATGTGCTCAAAGAAGCAGATTGTAAAAGGAAATAAACAAACCATTTTTCCCTTAATCTACTCTCACACCTGTTAATGAAAGACCATGAGATCTGTGGAGGAAAAGGGGAGAGTTTTATTTTCTATTAAAAAACAGTTTGCAGATTGAGGTAGCACAACCTTCAGTACAAGTGAAAGTATGCTCTCTGAAGAACAAAAGGAGAGTCTGGCTTAAATGGGAAAAGTTCTTACCTTGATTCTCAATCAGTTTCATTTATGCCAATGAATAAATCAAATTTTTTCAATTTTTTTTTTTTAGTCGGGGTCTCACTCTATTGCTCAGGCTGGAGTGCAGTGCCACAATCACAGTTGCCACAGCCTCTTGGACTCAGGTGATCCCTCCACCTCAGCCTCCAGAGTAGCTGGGCTTACAGACACATGACACCACGTCTGGCTCACTTTTAAATTTTTGGGTAGAGACGAAGTCTCACTATGTTGCCCAGGCTGCCCTTGAACTCCTGGGCTCAAGCAGGCCTCCCAAAGTGCTGCGATTACAGGCAGGTGTGAGTCACTGTGCCCGGCACTTTTTCAATCCTGATTGGTTAAAATAGTCAAGGCTTGATGGCATATTTTCCAGGCCCAAAGCCGTAAGTAAGTCTCTGTCAGATGTTTCTTTCAAACCACCTCATTCTGTGTTAACTTAGAGCACCTTCGTTAGCCATGGGGAGTCCATTTTGTCCGTCAGCCGGGAGCATACTTTAACACACTGAACACTCACTTCTGAGACCCAATATGTGGGGATATTTCCCCCCTGCCAAACAATTGTCCAGCAGACACCAACTGAGGGGTGTCCTATCCTTCAAGTCAACTCTGACACTATCTACCTGGAAACAGTATCAGATCCCACAGGACAAGGGCTCAGTCCCACAAGACTGCCCTCCACTTGAAATACCAATTGCAAGTCCAGGCCACATGTGCCTCTGACCTACCGGCTACAGCCACAACCCCTTCCTCAGGTTTGATTAATTTGCTAGGACGGCTCACAGAACTCCAGGAAGCAGTTACTTACATTTGCCAGTTGATGAAAAAGGCTATGAAGAAGGATACAGATGAATAGCTGATGATGAGACACACCGGGTGAGGTATGAGAGAAGAGGCGTGGCGCTTCCAGGAACATCTCTGTGCTTTCAGCAACCAGAAAGTTCATCAACTCTTGTTGTCTGAGAGTTTTTATAGAGCTTGACCTTCAACCTCCTTCTTCCCCGGGGGTCAGTGGGTAGGACTGAAGGTTCCAAGCCCCTAAGCCTCTAATCACCTGGTCTTTCTGACGACTAACCCCATTCTGAGGCTATCTAGGATCCCACTCTGAGTAATCATTAGCATAAACTCGGGAGTTATCAAAGAGGCTTATTATGAACAACAAAAGATACTCCTATCTCTCAGGAAATTCCAGGGGGTTTAGGAGTTCTATGATAGGAACCAGGGACAAAGACCAAATATATTTCATATTATACTACACATGTCAAACTACTGTCTGAAAAAAAGAGAGAGGAAAGAGAAAAGAAGGGAAGGGAAGGGCAGGGGAGCAGAGGGGAGGAGAGAGAAAAGGTAAGAGGAGGGGGCAGGGAGGGGAAAGGGAACAGTAGACTAAGTGATATGACTTAGGTGAGGTGAGCTACTCACACTCTTTCTTCTTGAAACCCTAGGAACTACAATAAAGAATTTAAATAAAACATGTAGTGTTTCCAGCACGCTGTAAGTGATGTTCTATGGTCGCTATCATTTTTCTCTTTCTGGGAATTCAATTTGTCCCTATTATGCCAAGGTCACAGATTGAGGAATCTTAGCGGCCATCAAGGCTCTGCCTTTGAAGCAAAGGGTCAGTGCATTAGTACAAAAGAGAATTAATCCAGTATGCCGGCTCTCCAAACGGTGTTTAATTCATTTAAAAGGAATGACCAGAGATCCTATTCTAGGTTTCCATCTGGACAGTCAGAAGCCTCTCTTCTTCCAAACAAGACCTTCATTAATGAATATTCAACGGAAAGCATTACTTCATTGTCAGCTCTAATTGCTAGTTTTACCTTATTAGTAGAAGCTTTTCTGTGGCTGAGCCTGACATACATTTGTTTGCACACTGTTATTAGTCAAGACTCAGTGAAGTCTTGTAATTAACACCTCCACATTATCTCATGCAGTGAAAGCAAAGACAAAACCAGATGACTCACTTTGTTTCAGCTTTGCTCTTGTTTTCTGATATAGAAGCACTTAAGGAGAAGTGTAAGCTCATCAGAATGCCATATGGAGCCAACAGAAACCATAAAAGGATTTTCAGGAAGCAGTGCATGGAAGTTCATTAAGTGAACAACACTACAGTCAACATCCTGATTTAAAACTCCACCCGCCACTAATAAATCGCACAGGTATATTACCTGCACCATACTCAGCAACCATTCCAGGTCACCGATGAAGGATCCATGTTCCCAAGAAGCAGGAGCGATAACATATTCTCTGTAAACATAATGAAGTTAATGATTCACATGACAGTTAAATAGCTTTCAGAAATCTTATCAGTTTAGAGATAAAGCAGACCAAGGCAATAACTGTATTTTAATCATTCCCACCATTGAAAATACTTTGTCTAAAAGCTGGCTCCCAGCAGCCTATAATTGATATTTCTGTAGAAAATGGGGGTGGAGGAAATGTCAACAGTTCATATTTCAGTTTTATATTTGGGAAGAGTGTTTTCCCCAAATGTCTCTTTTAAAAATAATTTCTAGCAAAAGAGATTTGAGAAACCAAGATATCATCAATTTTTCCTTCTTTAATTTGTAAGTTTAGCCTAATTGTCTTATTTTTATTTTTAAATGCAAAAATAAAACACCAAACCGTAATAGAGAGACACCATATCTGAAATTTTAACAATGAAATCTACAAAATCTGTCACAGTTTAAAAGAAGGAATCGCTTATCCCCTGTTTGCAAATGTTTCTTTCCTCAGACAATATAAACAAGGTGTAAAGCAGTTACAATAAGAAAGAGGAATAATATATATATAATGGCACAGTGACCTTTCAATTAGCAAGTATAGTATTCCCAAAGCAATGAGGAATCTGGCCATTAAATTAAAATCATTATTATAACAGAATTTGCCCTGGTTGAACGGTCAGTTAGCAGACCTTATTTACAAATGGAAATAGGCCAAAATTTTTAATGGCTCTCTGTCTACACAAAATTTCTAGTATTACAAAACTACGAGAGAGGACACAACAAAAATTGGAATTATCTTTTGGCGGTCAGGCCCCTTATAGAACACTTGGAATTTGTTCCTCTGGGCCAAATGGTCAAAGTTTCTATCTGGAAGTCTTGAGAAGGTTGCCTCACAGTTTGTGGAAGAAACATCTTGAATTGTGGCAAACAGGTGACTGGTTCTTCCACCATGGCAACACACCTGTCCACACAGCGCTAAGTGTTCAGCAGTTTCTGACTAGAATTGTCATGATCTCTGTGCTCCACCCTCCCTATTCACCCCATCTTGCCCCCAAGCACCTTTTTTTTGTTGTTGTTTCCCCAGGATGAAAGATATCCTCAAAGGGAAACATTTTGCTTATGGACAGCAGACATAGAAGAGGTGAGACAAAAAACCAGCAGAAGCACTAAAAGGCATCAAAATTGACGAGTTCAAAAACTATTTTGGGCAGTGGAAAAAGCATCTCCATAGGTGTATCGCCTCAAAAGGAGAGTACTTTGAAGGTGACAAGTTTAAACACGTAAGAATAAATACATACACAAGTTTTTATAAATAAATTCTGGGGATTTTGGGGGTCCTCCCCTGTACGCATATGAAAGTAACAATCAAGAATGCCCACAAGTTGCCTCACTCCTCTGGAATCATCACTGATGGGCTCGTAACTAACCGTGCCATGAGGATGCTCCCCTTTTTTACAGGCATCTTACATTGTCACTCTTGTCATCCAAGTCACAGCTCTGCGCAATACTGGTCTATCATTTTGTGCCTGCATGTGGACTAATTTAAATGCCTGTGTCACAAATATTACCCCATCATTGTGATTTGAGAAAATTATTAAACCAGGCAGCTTTGTGGTTGCGATCCCAGGTATGCTATCCAAACCCCAATAGTAAGATTATGCTAAAGCCAGCAGAGGTTTTGGCAGGCAGAGCTTTGACCATCTATCTGCACTCTACCTCTGCCTACAAATACTGCCATTTAAACCTTTTCACATTCATGCCACTGTGCGAGTTTTGGCAGCAGATGGCTACTTTGCCCTGCCGGCCCAGTGCTAGCCCTGGGGTTTAGGTTTCTGCAGATCTATTGCACAGTCTGAAGAGAACAATCTGAAAATAGCAACATGGATTGTTTTGTCGCCATTGAATGGAAAGGCTAATAATAGCATTGCTTCATTGTCTGGCATGGACTCAAGGCTGCAAGGCCAAGGAGCAGCACACTGTGCCGCAGTAACCAAATCATAAAATTTCTCCAGGGAATGGTGCAGCCTTTCAGAACATGTTTTATATTCTGGGATTGCTCAGGAAGGAACTAGTTCAGAAGTTGTTTTGACATAAGTGTGGTTTGTTTCCAATTTGAAGGGAGGGGGAGGGGCTGGAGAGCCCAGCCAGGAGGTCAGTTGCAGAAGGGATGCAAAAATGTCGTTAAGAAGTTCCTGACAGGTGGTGATAGGGCTGTGACTGTGCAGCCTGGGGCCTGGCAGAGAGTTTGTCCCTGTCGGGTTCCCAGTGTGCTCTCGGGGCTGCTTTTCACACTCCTATTATGTTTATTTCTGTTGAACTTAAAGAGTGACCTTTTCAAAACTGCAATGCGTTGTTGACCCACATGCATTTTTGAGACCTAATTTTCCTGAATGCCTTCCTTGTTCCTGCAGGAGAGAACTCTGCTGGAGAAAATGGGAAGAGGCTGAGGATAAAGAGCATTGGCATGGAAATCTTCCAGGCATTGAATTCTGCCTGCTATTAATAATTTAGAAGTGTTTTTAATGCCCTGATATGGAAGGAAGGTTTTTTGACACCAAAGGCATCTAAATATTAATTTCAGAGGAATTGGTTGTTACAAGCAGTTAACATCCATTTTGTTAGTTGACCTCCCAAGAAAGGTTAATGCACTAAAATCTGGTCATTAAGTATAGTAACAAATGTTTTTTCAGGGAGGTTATTACTATCATAAACTCTAATCCATGGTTCACAGGCAGCAGCCTCTAGTGCAGTGCTCTGACTAATGAAGAATTAACTATTTCTGAGCAGTTAATAAAGATTTTTTCCCCCCACCAATCAACATACTCTACATGATCCTTATAATTACTAAAAGCATTAAGCCCCTGGTATGAGTGCCCACATGTCAGACTGGAATTCTACTCTGAGTAAATGACAAATGGCAAACCTAATCCCATTTCACTTAATTTTTTTTTCTAACATGTTCACTGAAATAAGAAATAATGGAATTCCTAAGTATTAGAAAAAGATGGTCTAGTACGAAGCATTTGCTAAATGAGTATTGATGAGGTCTTTAGTCATATTTTATTGTGATGGAAGATTTTACACTCTGGTTTAGTTCTTATGAGAATCGAGAAGTTAATTGACTACAAACAGGATTTTTTTTTTCTTGCTTGTTTTATTTTGCTTTTCCTTTATTAAAAAACACACTTATCCACAAGAATACAGGAGGCAGAGACTTGTGTGAGAAACACTAATATCTACCTCATCACAATAGAGGAAAAAGGTACGACCTAACCTTTCTAAAAAGCCTTGGGCAGTGTTTTTTTGCTTTTCAATGGAAAGGTCTTCCAGAATTAATTAAAGTCACTTTCCCGCTGAGGAGCAAGCACTTGGCTTTACTTTGAAGGCTCAAAGAAAGTTGCTCATACTGATTTCTTAGAGACCCAAATTTAAAGCAGCATAGCCAAAGCAATGGGCCAGCCTTTAAAAAGAAGTGTTTTAGCCGGGTCGGTGGCTCAGCCTGTAATCCCACGCTTTGGGAGGCTGAGGTGAGTGGATTGCCTGAACCTGCGGGTTCGAGAACCTCCTGGGCAACTTGGCAAGACCTCATCTCTACAATAAATCAAAAATTAGCCGGGTGTGGTAGCACGCGCCTGTAGTTCCAGTTACTGGGAAGGCTGAGGTGGAAGGATTGCTGGAGCCCAGCAGGTCAAGGCTGCAGTGGCTGGGAGCAACCACTGCACTCCAGTCGGGACGACTCCAACTCAAAAATAATAATAATAATAATAATAATAAAATAAAATAAAATAAAAGGAACATCATCTCATTAGGAAGGCGATGCACTTTAGAAAGAATAGCATTACATATGAAAGTTTTTTTAAAAGATCAGATATACTGAGAATAGTTCACCTTCTCAAAATATTATTTTGGTGGAAGATTGTACACATCGAGCCTACCTAAATAACCAGTTGGGTCGGGTTATCTGTGCATGTTATGATTGTCTGAGCATCATTCATTTGTTTGGCACTTTGGTTGGCTGAAGACAGCTACATTAATTTCCCACTTACAGTGAGTGAAGACATGAATGTTAAGTCTTTCTGAATTTCAGTACTCTCATCAGTAAAATGGTATTATCTATTTTGGAGAACAGTTGAAAAATTAGTGATAAATAAACCTGGTAATACCAGAGGGCTTTAGATATACTAGTATGAATTTGTTCATTGCTTTATGTATTTTACTTCATTTGATAGAAGTGATCGGAATCCTCTAACAGCCCACAAAAACCTTAAAATTGGAATCAAGTGGATCATAATACATTAGCTTGACTTCTGAGAACTAGAACTTGCGCATCCATCTTGGGTCCGTCATTGAACACAAAGTCTTCCCCGGTTGCCTCAGCCAGAAATAAAGCTTCCAAACACTGTGTTCTAATTTGCCTTGTACTTTTCTCATACCATTCTTCACACTCAGTCTTTGCTGAGTTATTTGTCGACAGATCTTGGATCTGTATTCCCAGCACTTAATACACTGCCTCAAACACAAGGACTAAAAAGGGGTTTGTGAATTTCACTAACTCTGTTGTAGCAGTTTTTCTGGCTAACCCATGATGGGTGAGTAAATGAACGAATGAATATCTTTGGGGGTCACTGCTCTTTCTTTATTCTTCTGTAATATCTCCTCCCTCCCACTTTCTTCCCCCACGTTGTCTTCTAAACTGAGTCTCTTGAAGTTTGCCCTACCCCCACCCCATCATTTCCCCAAGGTTGGTCAGTTGACAGTGAAAAGACAGCCAGGAGGCAGGTGTCTGGATGGCTGGATCATTTCTAAACTGGGTGTTTCCAGATCAGGGGTTTCCTGCACATTGACAAGGATTCTAAAGTGAATTTGGTAAACAGGAAGCTGCAGATTGAGACTATAAAGATGAATCAAAGCGTTTTTTGAAGTCACTGGTTCCTGCATATCCATATTGCCAATATCCCTCATTGTTCATAGAAGTCACAGAAAAGAGAGGTTAACACTGGGTTACCAGTGATTTGCTGTGTTGACCTTTGACATGCTCTTTAACCTCTTTGGACTTTAGTTTTCTCATCAATAATAATAACTTATTCTCATGACTTCATAGGCTTGCTAGGCAACTCACATGAGATAAGGTTATGCAAAAACTTAGTCAAGGGAAAAGTATTATGTAAAAAATAATATTATAGCCAGGTGCGGTGGCTATAATAATTCCAACCCTTTGGGAGGCAGAAGTGGGAGAATTGCCTGAGCCCAAGGGTTCAAGACCAGCCTGAGCAACATGGAAAGACCTTGCTTCTATAATAAATTAAAAATTAGCCAGGTGTGGTGGTGGATGCCTGTATACCAGCTACTTAGAAGGCTGAGGCAGAAGGATCTTGAGCCCAGCAGGTTGAGACTATGGTACCCGTAAGCATGCCAGTGCACTCCAGCCTGGGCAACAAAGTGAGATTCTGTCTCAAAAAAAAAAAAAAGAAAAGAAAAAGAGAAAGAAAAGTACTATATAAGAAACAATACTACGCTACTAGAACTAGATATTAAAAGAGGATGAAATTAGCCAGTGTAACTTACTTTTCCTTAACAATTGATGGCATCTGGATTAATATATTTATAATGAGAAAAATTAGATTTGCTTAAAAACAAAATGCTATTAAAAACAGAATGAAGGCCGGGTGCGGTGGCTCAAGCCTGTAATTCCAGCACTTTGGGAGGCCAAGGTGAGAGGATTGCCTGAGCCTAGGGGTTTGAGACCAGCCTAGGCATTATGGCGAGACCTCGTCTCTACCATAAAATCAAAAAATTAGCCAGGCGTGGTAGTGCTTACCTGTAGTTCCAGCTACTTGGAACACTGAGGTGGAAGGATCACTTGAGCCTAGTAGGTTGAGGCTGTGGTGGCCAGGAGCATGCCACTGCACTCCAGCCTGGTCAACAGAATGAGACTCCAACTCAAAACAAAAAAACAAAAAAAAAGAAACAAGAAAAAAAACCAGGAAGAACAGGACAGGCACGGTGGCTCGTGCTTGTAATCCCAGAACTTTAAAAGGCTGAGGCATAAGGATTGCTTAAAGCCAGCAGTTCTAGACCAGCCTGGGCAATATAACAAGACCCCATCTCTACAAAACATTGAAAAATTAGCTGGGCATTGTGGCATACCTCTAGTCCCAACTACTAGAGAGGCTGAAATGGGAGGATCCCTTGAGACCAGGAGATCAAGGCTGCAGTGAGTTATGATAGTGCCCCTGCATCCCAGCATGGACGACGAAGCTATATTCTGTCTCTAAACAAAACAAACAAACAAACAAAAAATTAAAAAATAGAGAAAATTTTATTTTAAAAATAGATTAGGACTGTGGCTATAGTCACCCTCATTATGATCTGAGCTCCCTACCCTCACGGTGAATATTCAACACATTTGGAATAAAGAACATGCTTGAGATGCACTATTAAATCAAAGTGGTAGTCTTGATTTGATCAGTGGTGGAAATTGAGGCTATCAGTTTCATCCCCACCCCTTCTTCTCTACATGTGCACTTGGTCATTATTTAACGGTGAGCAAATGGTCTCAGTGACTCTTAGCAAACCCTGAACATATGTAATTTCCATTTCCACTACCAATTTCGATCAAGGCTGTTCCGAAGTGCAGCAAATGAGTTTAAGTACAGGGTTGACACTGCACTGAGTACTGGCACTTTCTTGCTCCAGAGAAAGACAAATGTAAATGCTCAGAAAAACACAGTTGAGAGAATAATTGAAAATGGATTCAATGTCTTCATCCTCTGAGAATATGTGTGTGCATGTGCGTATTTGTAGTTGCTCTTTCATAAAATGTGTATGTGTCTGTTTTGATTCTGAAGCTTCCCCCTGGTGTGGGTAGGTTTCACAGAGGGGTTCCGGCTTGTAAAGGTTAACCGTGCAGAAATCAAGGCTTTGTGCATTTTTGCAAAGGTCACACTCATCAGCAGTTCCGGAAAGACTGCTGGGCCAGGCCGTGGTAACCACCCCGTGATTGAACCTTGGTTCTGGGTTTCATTTCCTTAAGAACACTGCTACAGCCCCTGGTTGTGTCACCAAGAGAGAAAGGCTGCTCAGTCACTTGAAATTCAATTTGTACACGACTCCAATCTAGCCCACCTTTTTCCTTCATGGTGTTTGGCAGCTGCTTGCTGGCACTCTGCATTTCAAATGCCTGAGCTGCAGGAAGCTGTTTAATAAATGGGATAGGTTTTGATTAATGTAACGAGCCGAAAATAGACCATGATGTAATGCATATCTCAGCAGGAATCACAGAGTAAATTGGACAGTTTCAAGGAACCATGCCGTAGCAGAGAGTTTTCGCTAAAGAAATGTATTTATGTTTTTATAGCACCTTGAAAGGTCAAACTATAGAATGCGTACATTTTGGACCGGGAAGCTTGCCCTGTGGGTCTTTGAATTGCAATTATAGGTGGCCACACAAGAAACTCCAGAGAAAACTAGATATTTGACATTGACTCGCGTTGTTTTTAAGCAAATCTAATACCTCATCAGAAGCCCGGGTATTTTTTTTTTAAATAGCAGAAGCTAATAGAAATGATAGTAGTAAAATTCTGGCAATATCTGTAAACTCAGTTATTTAAGTCATGCATTTAATTTCATCTAATGATCTAAAAGATTCTTGTAGACCTATGCTTTCTTTCTTTCTTTTTTTTTTTTAGACCTATGCTTTCAAGTACTGATTTAAATTTCTTCTTTCTTGGTGGATAAAATAATTGGGATTCATGTTGCTTGGTTGAGGAGTGAAAGATCAGTGAAAAGAAAAGCAACAACCTTGTATGCCAAGATTCCCTTACGTGTACTGAGGAATGGTGCACTATGTAGAAGAAATGTAGGGTTGTTTTTCTTAATTAAGTAAGCAATAACAAAGAGTTAAAAACAGAGTCTGTAATATACCAAAAGAAAGAAAGGAAACAAATTCATTGCTCTTAATTGTTGTTTACTGAATTCGTATATTGTAAACCTGTTTGACTTCACTTTGGGCATTCAGTCAAATATGGGGTGTGTGTGTGTGTGTGTGTGTGTGTGTGTGTGTGTGTGTGTGTTTGGTGTGTTTATGTGGTGTGGTGGGAGAAGAAAGGGGTAGGGGACAATCATCCGCTCTAGCTACAAATAGAAATTAGAGTGTAAGAAAAAAAGTATACATTTGCATTTTTCCCTGCAAGTAAATTTCACTTTCCCTCTATGAGAATTTGTATGATTTATGAATGGTCCCACTCTCTGGTTACTGTAAAGATATTGACTTGTTACATTGCTTATGAGGAAGAGCCAAAATTAGCACTCTTGGGCTCTTTGAGTAATTTTTTTTTTCCTAGAGAACCTGCCTATTTAATAATGTACTTTTCCCGTGGGACATTCAATTAATACAACCAAGGTCATAGATTCCATAAGAATAAATTAATTTCAAACAGAGTAAAATTTGCCCAGTTAGTGACCACAGTCCTAAACAAACCATCCATTTAACAAGAGTACCAGCAGTGAGATAAAACCCATTATCTTCATTCCATGACAAACAACAAAAATTGCTCAAACCATACTATAGTAGACTGAATGGTGCCCTCAAAAAGTTATGTCCCTGGAAGGGAAGGGGAAATGAGGAGTCTTTTTTCCACTGAGCATAAGGTTTTAGTTGTACAAGATGAATGAGTTCTAGAAATCTGCAGTCCATTGTGCCTATAGTTACCAATACTTTATTATGCACTTAAAACTTTGTTTGGAGGGTAGAGCTCATGTTATGTAATCTACCACAATTAAAAAAATACATATAGGTGTGGTGGTTCATGCCTATAATCCCAGCACTTTGGGAGGCCAAGGTGAGAGGACTGCTTCAGTCCAGGAGTTCGAGACCAGCCTAGGCGACATAGTGAGACCTTGTCTCTACAAAAAAAAAAAAAAAAAAATCAGACAATTAGCTGGATGTTATGACACGCTACTGTAGTCCCAGCTATTCGGGAGACTAAGGAAGAAGAATGAACTGAGCCTGATCAAGGCTGCATTGAGCCATGATCTTGCCACTTCACTCCTGCCTGGGCAACCAAGTGAGACCCTGACTCAATATATATGTGTGTATATATACAGAGGGTGCCAAAAAAAATTATACACATTTAAAGTATGCCGTTTGCTTCAAAGATGGTGCAAATCAAATGAATGCTAGCGTTACCATGTGATAGGCAGGAGAATCAAAGAGAATGGCAGAAGTACGGTTGAGCGAACATCATACTACACAATGCTATCATAATTTAATTCAACTTCAAAAAGTAATACATAGGCCAGGAGTGGTGGCTCAAGCCTGTAATCCCAGCACTTTGGGAGGCCAAGGTGAGAGGATTGCCTGAGCCCAGAGATTCGAGACCAGCCTGGTCAACCTGGTGAGACCTCGTCTCCACTAGATATCAAAAAGCTAACCGGAGGTGATAGCGTGCACCTATGGTTCCAGCTACAAGGAAGATTGAGGCTGAAGGATCGCCTGAGCCCAGCTGGTCGACACCGGGGTGGCCGTGAGCGTGCCACTGCACTCCAGCCTGGGTAACAGTGTGAGACTCTGATTTAAAAAAAAAAAAAGTAACATATAGATAACATCTCAAAATATGAATACATTTTGGGGCACATATATATATATATATTTTTTTTTTTCTAAATTATGTCTACTGGAAACTGTGAATGTGGCATTATTTTTTAAAAGCGTCTGTCCACGTAGCTAAATTAAGGATCTTGAGATGAGGTCATCCTGCATTAGGGTGAGACCCGAATCAAGAGGCAGATGTCCCTCAGAAAGAAGAGAAGAAGACACACACTCAAAGGAGATTCCATGTGCAGACTAATGCAGGTATTGGAGTGACACGTGCATGGGCCAAGGGGTGCCAAAGATTGCCAGAAGGCACCCGAAACATGGAGAGGGGCATGGAATAGGTTCTCCCCCAAAAACTCCAGAAGTAATAAATTTTGCTAACAACTTGATTTCAGACTTCTGGCCTCCAGAACTGTGAGGTAATAATTTTTGTTGCCTTAAGTTGCCCAGTTTATGGCAATTTGTTGCAGTGGCCCTGGAAAATGAACACAACCAAGAGCGTTACCACTGGGCACAAGAGAAGACAAGCTAGTTGAACATGTGGATTGGTGATACGTTTCATGCGGGCTATCTGCAAGCATCAACTTTTTTTTTTTTTTAGTTGAGGTCTCACTCCGGCTCCCAGGCTGGAGTGCAGTGGCATGCTCACAGCCACCCCAGTGTCGACCTGCTGGGCTCCGGCGATCCTTCCAAGTAGCCAGAACTACAGGCGCACGCCTGGCTAATTTTTTTGATTTATTGTACAGAGGAGGTCTCGCCAAGTTGCCCAGGCTGGTCTCGAACCCATGGGCTCAGGCAATCTTCTCACCTTGGCCTCCCAAAGTGCTAGGATTATAGGCCTGAGCCACCGCACCCAGGTAGCATCAACTTTTAAAAATATGTATTATTGCTTGTTTATGCACTGCTTACTTAAAATATATATTTGAGACATTATACTATCAAACACAGATATATTAAGAACAAGGATAATTAATATAGAATAAGATAAAAAGACAAAAAATAATAACACAAAGGGAAAGGAGGAGAAAGTTTTTCCTGAAAACCTACCTCAGCTTGGAACAAACTAGAGAAGTTGTGAAGAAAACAATAGCCAAGAATAAAAGGGAAACAGGAATAATTATAATAATCTTAATATGTAATAAACAATAGGAATATGGACTTTTCAGCTAACTTTGGTAAAATTTATTCAAATGTTAATAATTCAAATCAATAAATGATTATATAAATAAGAGCATATGCTTAGAAGTTAAATAGTCTATTCTGGTGCCACATGTGTTTCTCTGATGGGAATAAGTTCATATCCAATTATAAATAAGAAAGTGATGCTAGGCTGGGCACAGTAGCTTATGCCTGTAATCCCAGCACTATGGGAGACTGAGGTAGGAGGATTGCTTGAGATCAGGAGTTGGAGACCAGCCTTGGCAACATAGCGAGACCTTGTCTCTACAAAAAAATAAAATAAATAAGTCTGGCATAGGCATGTGCCTGTAGTCCCAGCTACTCAAAAGGCTAAAGCAGAAGGATCTCCCGAGTCCAGGGGTTTGAGGCTATGGTTAGCCACAATCCTGCCACTACACTCCAACCTGGGCAACAGAGTAAGATCCCAATTCAAAAAAAAAGAAAAGAAAAGAAAAAGAGAAAGAGAAAGAGAAAGAAAAGAAAAGATGCTAATATAATATGGAAGTCCTGTTAGTTTTTATGTGATTTTTTTCCCCTAACACATTAATGTTTTGTGTCACCAAAGAACAGAGGTTGAATGCAGCAAATCACTAAAGAGCATTGCTCACTAAGTGATGCCAGTTCGCTGCATGTTCTTCCTCTTGGATCCATTTGCCACGGATTTCACGAAGTGCATGTGGCCTGATTTTCCCTCAATCTTTGTGCATCTTGTTTTTATCTCTGCAACTGAGCAACCTCAATTTTTTCTTATATCCTCTCCCATCAAGTATCCTCATCTTAAAAAAAAATAAGAAAAAGAAAAATCTTAGATTTACTAAGGTATTTATTTTTCTGGAATTTAGAAAATGTTTGTAACTATGTTAAATTTTTGTTGGGATTATTATTATGTGCTTGGTGCTCTTGTTACAAGGTTGCATAGGTTTGAACGGTTTGACTCACCTCTTTTTTGCTAATGGTATAAGACAAGTGTGGAGAAAAAGAGGACAAGTCAAGAAAAGGCAAAGAAAAGAAAATTTAATTTATTAGAGGGAAAGGAAAGGATGACTGACCCTTAAGAAGAACCAGCAGCTTGTTCTTTTGGTGTGTCTCTTTTATACCCACTAGCTGGGGTCTGGTGGTCACATAGCACACTTAGTCCTGAGGAAACAGGTGCTGGTGGCCACATAGTCCCTAGACGTGGCCTTGAGGAAGCAGACTGGTGCTGGTGGTCATGTAACCTTGAGAAAGCCGATGTTGACAGTGAAAGCAAACGGGAAAGGAGTGAGGAGGGGTGAGTGGGGGTTGTAACTCCTTTACAAATGGGTCTTTTCAGTACACAGTTTTTCAGAACATGACATTTTTCAGGAGTACAAGCATAGCACAATAGCACAAATGCATGTATGTGATACCTCCCTTTTATTTTTTAACTTTTATTTATTTATTTATTTATGTGTTTATTTTAAGACAGGCTGGAGTGCAGTGGCATAATCATAGCTCACCACAACCTCAAACTCCTGATTTCAAGCAATCCTCCTACCTCAGCCTCCCAAGTAGCTGGAACTACAGACTCACGCCATCATGCCCAAGCTGGAGTGCAGTGGCATGCTCATGGCCACCGCAGCCTCAACCTGCTGGGTTCAGGCTTCCAAGTAGTTGGAACTACAGGCATGCACCACCACACCCAGCAAGTTTTTTCGATTTTTTGTTGAGACGAGATCTTGCCAAGTTGCCTAGGCTGATCTTGAACAACTGGGCTCAGGCAATCCTCTCTCCTCTACCTCCCAAAGTGCTGGAATTATAGGTGTGAGCCACCAGGCCCGGCTTATTTTATTTATATATTTTTTTTTCTTTGTAGAAATGGAGTCTCACTATATTACCTAGGCTGGTCTCAAACTCCTGGCCACAAACAATCCTCCAACTTCAGCCTCTTGAAGCACTGGAATTAAGGAATGAGCCACCATGCCTGGCTTTCCCATTTAGATATTATTCTACAGAGCAGGTAAAGCAAATAGTCTTATTTTAACTTTGCTACCCTCTATCCTCATTCATAATTTCTACTCTCTTTGAGTCAGCAACAGCAAAGTCTGTACTTTGCCAAGCTGATTTTTCAGGGACTAATAAATTGAACTTATCTTTTTGGACACTAGAATCATGATTACAGTAATCATGAGTACAACCACTCAAGGAATGTTCCCTTAATATGCCTATGAGGTTGTTCTTATAAACATCTTTTTAAAACCAGCAAAACAGAGGAGCTGAGAAGAATTAAATCCATAATGAGAACCGAACTAAATGTAATTAACTCAGCTTTTATCTTAGTCAACCCTATGTGGGTTTAGTGTTCATTTCAATACTTAGCTTGTGAAGTGATGAAGGCTTCGCTCAGGTATTAAGGGATAAAATCGCCTGTTTGTTGGCTGTCTACTGATCCTTTATGGATGCCATGCTGACTCGCGTCCCACATGGATCCATTCTAGACCATTAGCTTTGTTGTACCAGGACTGGCATCCTGACTATAGAGAACTCTTCTTTTGTTTCTTCAAATTAAAGTTCATTTTTAAGAATCAGAGTCTTAGCCGGGCTCGGTGGCTCAGCCTGTAATCCCGCGCTTTGAGAGGCTGAGGCGAGTGGATTGCCTGAGCCTGCGGGTTCGAGACCTGCCTGGACAACTTGGCGAGACCTCATCTCTACAATAAATCAAAAATTAGCCAGGCGTGGTAGCGCTCGCCTGTAGCTCCAGCTACTTGGAAGGCTGAGGCGGAAGGATCGCCAGAACCCAGCAGGTCGAGGCAGCAGTGGCCGTTCCCAGCCACTGCACTCCAGTCTGAGTGACAGAGTGAGACTCCAACTTAAAAAAAAAAAAAAAGAATCAGAGTCTTCACTGACTGTATTTACAGACTCTGATGTTCTCAGTTTCTACCTGAAGAGTACTACCAAGATGTAGTATCAAATTTGGACAGATTTAAATTTCCATCAGCGTAGATTAGTAATAATAAAACTACAACAGAAAGACACTCAAGGCAGACAAGGTTACATAAACTTAATGTTTCCTAATCGAAAGCATCTGATAATTTAGCTAGAATTTTGAACAAGAATGACATTCAAACTTTCATGGAAAAATGGTGTATGATACAACTTGATCATAACTGTTTGATGCTAGCAAAAGCAAAATACAGTCATTTAAATAGTTTGCCTGACCGGTTAGGCCTGGTAAAACAATCCTCAGCCACAACTAATCATTGTCGCAATACCCATGCTTTGTGAACTCAGTCAAAGAAATGTGTATTCAGACTTGATGGCCTTTGTGTTCACTGGGACTTTTCCTCTCCTTTCTCTGGGTCCTACAAAGCTGACCCTAACCTCTTTTGAAGTCTGTGGTTACCCTGGAATCAGATCGGATGCACTGAAGTGGGTTGAGCATGAAAGCAGAGAGCTCATTAAGTGCTCACATTTTTATACCTTTTTCAGTGGGTTACAATGATTGTAGGTTTGTTTTGTTTTGTTTTGAGACAAGGTCTTACTCTGTCATCCAGGCTAGAGTGTAGTGGCACGATCACGGCTCACTGCACCCTCTACCTCCTGGGCTCAAATGATCCTCCCATCTCAGCCTACCAAGTAGCTGGAACGACAGGTGCAGACCACCACACCTGGTTCGTTTCTTAATTTTTTGTAGAGACAAGGTCTTACTATGTTGCCCAGGTCAGTCTCAAACTCATGGGCTCAAGTGATTCTCCCACCATGACCTCCCAAAGTCCTGGGATTACAGCTGTGAGCCACTGCACCTGTACTACAGTGATTGTTGAATGAGTCCTAGTGTACCATTAAAGAGTTAAAAGTTAATGTTCTGCCGGGCTCGGTGGCTCAGCCTGTAATCCCGCGCCTTTGGGAGGCTGAGGTGAGTGGATTGCCTGAGCCCGCGGGTTCGAGACCCGCCTGGGCAAGCGAGACCTCATCTCTACAATAAAATCAAAAAATTAGCCGGG
>CAUYQG010205732.1:0-27006 GCA_963574415.1 Tarsius wallacei | reverse complement strand
TCACTCTGTCGCCCAGACTGGAGTGCAGTGGCCGCTCCCGGCCACCACAGCCTCGACCTGCTGGGCTCCGGCGATCCTTCTGCCTCAGCCTTCCAAGTAACTGGAATTACAGGCGCGCTACCACGCCCAGCGATTTTTTAAAAATTTATTGTAGAGATGAGGTCTCACAAAGTTGCCCAGGCAGGTCTCGAACCCGCGGGATCAGGCAATTCACTCACCGCAGCCTCCCAAGGCGCAGGATTACAGGATGAGCCACTGAGCCCGGTTCCCTCTGTGCTTTCTAGTGTGTAAGTGAACTGGCGGAGGGGAGGCCAAGTGTATGTGCAGAAGTACAAAGGGGACCTAAAAAAACCCAGAATTATGTTTTGGAGGGCAGCCCCATGTAGTAAAGACTTCCCCCACTAGGTGAGTGTTCTAGGAACCCATTGGCATCAGTGTATTAGCATTCGGCTTCAGTGAATTATTTTTGGAGATTCTTTCAACGTGTTTGTCCATTTCATTATGGGTCATTTATGAGCGCACCTGCCCACACAACACTAAGTGTTCAGCAGTTTTTGACCAAAAATACATGACCCCCTTGCCCCACTCACCCTATTCACCCAGTCTTGCCCGGAGCAACTTTTTTCTTGTTTCTCTGGATGAAAAAAGTCCTCAAAGGGAAACATTTTGCCAAAAGAGGTGAAATAAAATATGGCAGAAGCACTAAAAGGCATCAAAATTGATGAGTTCAAAAACCGCTTTGAGCATCTCAATAGGTGTATTGCTTCAAACAGAGAGTACTTTGAAGGTGACTGAAGTTTAAACATGTACGCACTTGAGAGGCCAAGGCGAGTGAATTGCCTGAGTCCACAGGTTCAAGACCAGCCCAGGGAACTTGGCAAGACCTCGTCCCTACAATAAATCAAAAAATTAGTCGGGCATGGTAGCACAAGCCTGTAGTTCCGGCTACTTGGAAGACTGAGGGAGAAGGATCGCCGGAGCCCAGCAGGTCAAGGCTGGGGTGGCCGTTAGAGTGCCACTGAACTCCAGCCTGAGCAACGGAATGAGACTCGGACTCAAAAAAAAAAAAGAATGCATACACAATTTTTCATAAATAAATTTCAGGTTTTGGGGGGTACTCCCTTGTATGTTATGTTTAAAGAAAGCCCTGTAAGATGTGAGCCCCAAGAGCCCATGGGAGACAGTCAGTCCAACCTCTTCATTTACAGATGGAGAGGTGAGGACCCAGGAGGCAGAGTCAAGAATCCATATAGTGAGTTAGATCTTTTGTTTGTTTGTTTTTTGGTTTAGAGGCAGACATCAGCTCAGTGTGAAGTTTGGGTCATCCAGCACAGTGCCTACCACACAGTATGGGCTCAAAAGATTCTACATACAGCCTTGTGTGTGAGACTCATGTGGTTTCTACACTGAGCCTCAGCTTTAGAGAAGGAAGCTTCTGTTTTAGTCCATCCAGGCTGTTATCACAAAATATCAGACCGTGGGTGACTTATAAACAACCAAAATTTATTCCTAACAGTTATTGGAAGTCCAGGATCAAGGAGCTGGCAGATTTGGTGGCTGGTGAGGGCCCACTTTCTGGCTCAAAGATAGCATCTTGTAGTGTCCTCACAGGGTGGAAGGGGCGAGGGAGCTTTAGAAGCTTCTTTTTTAAGGACACTGATCCTTGTGACCTAATCACCTTCCCGTAGTCCCATTTCCCAATCCCATCGCATTGATGATTAGGATGACTTTTGGGGATCCCAAACATGAAGACTGTAGCAGCTTCTTGGTGTGTGAAGATTCTACCTGATTTCCTAGAAAGGTGATACACAGGAGTGACCAGGGCAGGAGGGTGTTCATTGTGGAATCTCTGGTGGGGTCATGGCACACCTCTGTTCTACTAGGAACCAAAGAGTGATTTCTAGATTGACTGGATCAAGCCTCTCACTCAATAGTTTAGGAATGCTTGCTTTTGAAACTCCAAGGCAGGGGTGTCCAACCTTTTGGCTTCCCCAGGCTGCCTCAAGTAAAGAAAAATTGTCTTGGGCTGCAGATGAATTGATATAACGTAGTTAGTGTATATACATAATATGACTTCTATTTTTAAGTATTCTTATTAAAAAATTTAGAAAAAGAACAATATAAAACTAGTGGAGAATTTGGCCTTGTTTCTGTAAAAGGAATCTATCCATATCTGGTTTGATGGAAGTGGTTGCAATCCTTAGTGAATTCTCAAGGTGCTAGTCAGAAATGTTTGTTTGAATTTTGCTTCTCATGTCCTTCATCATTGAAAACAGCTGCTCACAAATGTATGTGCTGCCAGAAAGTAATGTCATGAATAAGGCGTGATCGTGAACTTCAAAAATGGAACTATATAACGGGTCATGAAGAAAATAAATGCTAAAAAACACATGATGTTAAAACGTTTTGTGGGGCCACATTACTAGCTGTCCCTCATGAGATGCATGTGGCCCACAGGCTGTAGGTTGGACATGCTCTGAGGCCATGAGATAAAGGGGAATCACTTGAGATGGTTGCATTATCCAAATCATCCTAAACAATTGCTAAGTATATAACAAATCGCATTTTTTAAAAGTTAAAAAGCTGGACTGTGCCCAGGTATCCAGTGTTAGCATGAGGTGGTCGTAGATTTGACCTCACTGCTGAGATGACCTCTGTCAAGTTGTTTCATGACTGTTTCACCCACTATCGCAATACCTACTCATAGGACTACTGCAAAAATTAAGGCAGGCTCTGTGTCAGGTTCCTGGACATGCTTTATTCAAAACGTTCGTTCTTGCCTTTTAAGTACAAACATTATGTCAAAAGCCAAACTTAGATAAAAATGGCTTTCACAACTAAAAATGAGAAATTGTACCATCAGATAATTAGGATTTAGACTTGATGCATAATTTCAGATTAAATGCAAGTATTTATGAGAAACTGACAAATGTGGTTTCACAAACAGAAATGGATTTGATGCTGTGTCACTCGTTTTCACATCAGCTTTTTGAAGACCTACGGGGCAATGTCATCTCGTTTGTGGTCCCTGTTGATTTGATTTTTCCCTGTTTCCCCTGTTATGACCTTAGAGAAATAACTAATATAGGAAATATAGACTCAGAATAAAAAAACAGCATTCAAAGTTTTGGGGGTATAGGTAACAGGAAATTTGCCTTCTCTAATCTCAAATAGCTACCAAAACCATTTATATAAATTTTTGTAAGAAATACTCTTAGTAATTTAAGAAAACCTACTCACTATAAAAATTGTATTTTCTTCCTTTTCCCTTTCTCTTTATTTTTTACTCCCTCCTTCCTTCCCTTCCTCCCTTTCTCCCTTCCTTCTGCTGAAACTTTGTCTGACTTTGGGCACTCATTTCTCAGACAGCCTTCTAGAGAGGCTGCATTGATCTCCATGCTCCACCTGCAAAAGGGTGGATCTATTCACCCTCCTGCCCCCCTGCCAGACATTAGTCAATGAGAATCTACAAATGGCGTCCTTCACTTCCTCTCTTTGATGATTAATGAAGTTGATGGCCATTTTAATTTTGTTTTCTGTTACAGTCCTTTCCTGCCCTTCAGGGGAGCCATGTGCTTTGTTCTGTCTTAGGATTTATGGAATATGTGATGAGTGAGTGATCCAAAATTGTCTTTCCCAGTTCATCCCCATCACCAGTATATTAATGGAAACCCTCTTCTCTTCAGACTTCACTGCTATTGACTTATTTTTTCTTTTTGCATCCTCATGAGGATTCTAATGGGAGGCTGGGAGGAAGGATAGCAGAAGTGTCTCGTCAGCTGCTGTGCAAACCCCACCACAAGGAGTTCCCACTTTCTCCTTTCTTTTATGCCACTCATAAGACTATCAAACTACAGGGGCGTGAGAGTCGGCAGAGTCTGATTACATAACGAATATTCTTTAAACTCATTAAAAAACAAAGACTCATGGGTAAATATTTATTCCTTACTATTTTGTATAAAATATAAAATTATTTTCTTAAGAAATAAAAAGGGAGAAAAAAATGAAACGGTTGGTGGTGTCCAGGACGGGATTACAGAAATGAATGGAAAGAGATTTAAGAAGCTCTGTAGGAAACACCAAGATGGTTTATTTGTGCTCAGTGTATTAACTTCACCTTTGTGTATTTGCAATTTTTAATTTAGTGGGTAGTCAGCCATTCTCCAGCTCCCCAACACCATTTTAAGTCTCTGTGGCATGTGCTTGTGCATAAACATGTTTTCTCTTCCCATATTTGTTCCTTAGATATCTTTCTTTGCATATTAAGTAGTCAGATTTTCTTGGTCTTTGTTTCTGTACAGTTTTCACAACATTGCCTGGAACACTGTCATTTAGACCATGGGGAGATAACCTGGGCTTCTGTAAATCAGTGACAGAGCCCAAACTAATAATTTACAAAGTTTCCTGCCACCCAGAGGATCCCTGTACACCACTTGACCAGTCAGAGGAAATTGCAGGTAGAAGGAATATTCTGGATTTATTCCTTTCACTGTGATTCTGTTCTATTCACTACAGGAAGAACATTCCATTTCATTTGACATGTGATTTTGTTGAGTTTGTACCTGATAGAGCCATGTGTTCTAGTGAGCATAGTGCTGTATAACAAATGACCCCAGAACTCAGTGGCTTAAAACAATGAACATTTGTTATCTCACAGTTTCTTGAGTGCAGCTTAGCTGGGCTCTCTGACTCAGGGTCTCCCAGGTATGACTGGGGCTGCCATCCTCAAGGCTGGGCTGAGGGATGACCAGGTTCTAAGCTCACTCACATGGCTGTTGGCTGTCAGCATGACACCTGGTTTCCCTCAGAGAGGACCAACAGAGATTGTGAGCGGAAGCAAGACGGAAGTCAAAATCTTTTTTGTAACCTAATCTTGCAGGAGAGATTACTGGAGCCATCCAGGAGGCTCCCTACTATACATGTAGTGACTTTTTCCCATAGTGCCTCATTGAAAATGATTCTGGTCATCAGAAGGCCTGAAGAGAGAGCTCCCTCTAGTCCCACTGCTTCCAGGTGGCTGCAGGGAGTGGGGCTTCCTGCCTGCTAAATCCACAGGGCCAGTTCCTGGTTTCAAGCCGCTTCCCCTTCCCCACCAGATTTCTCTCTTTCACCGGCTCTTCAGGAATGGGCTCACTCGCGCTCTTTTCCAATAGAGACCAGTCACTCTTCTGCCTGAATTCTTCTCTGACCTTTGAAGCCCAACTTCTTCCCACCCACACTGGCCTCTGGCACCAACACAGGACTCATAAGCTTTTACTTTAACTGCAGGGAAACCAGCTGGATGAAACTAAAACAGGGCACAACACAGAAGTCCACATGAACACATGCCTAGCTTTCTCAGGGAGAAGGCAGTAATATTTACAGAATATTGAATGTATACCTACAGACTCTGCTATGGGTCTTCCAGATGCTGACTCGTCAAACCAGCACTACCATGGGGCTATCAGTGCCTATCATTTACATTATTCCAATTTAATACATAATGAAACTAAAACCCAGAGAGAATAAGAAACTTTCCCAAGCATACAGAGTAAGTGCCAGAGTTAGGCTGTGAAGGCGGCTGTTGGCTTCCAGTGCCTAAGGCCTTCCCACAATACCACAGAGCTTTTCATGGTGGCCTCTGGACCTATCCCCAAAATTCTGGTATGAAAGTGAGTCAGGTTCTTGTCTTAAATGTCAGTCTGTTCGTGCTTGCCAAGGTCAAGTTTTCCAGACTCCAGACAAAGCTGGGGATAGGATGGTACCCTCTCCTCAGTCTCTTCTAGAACCTTCTTCTCATTCTTCCCTTTTGCCTTGGGCTGGTTTTCTCTTTCACACAAGAGTTTCTTCAGCATTTGGGAGTCTTATCCACCCTCAGGCTTGTGAGTGAAGAAGGGGCTTCCCTACCCGTTCCTATATCTGCACTCGTCTCAAGATGGCTGCTGCCCCTGTCCCTACTTCAGCGACTGGGTGAACCCATCTTCTCTGAATGGATTGACACATACTCACCAGGGCTTGTCTGAGAAGGCTGATGGGCAGAATGGATACCCAAATTATTCAACAACTGCAAGGCGAGCAACCTGGAGACCGCCCAGTGGGGGAAAATATTGACCTTTGTTTGCTGGATCATAGAAAGGGGTCCCAGGCATGAGAGGAGAGGGGCTGGAGCAGCTGATGGTGGCTGGAAGCACTGAGGGCCACGGGGCAGCATGTTCAGCGGTAGCCCGGGAATGTGCTTCCAAATACGTGATTGGGTACATGCCGCCCCTCCTAAGAGTGGCAGTTCATCATATTTTGGGGTCAGAGATCCCTTCGAGAATCTATGAATCTTCTCCCCACAGAATGTGAAGCTCATGGTGAAGACCATGGTCTAAAGCAAGGCGCAGCCCCTTCTCCTGTTGCTGAAAGCCTGCTAAGACCCCGCAGCTGGGCGACCTGAAAGCAGGGTACCATCAGCCGGGGTGGGGGGGGGAGCTGCATCAGGATCCCCACCTCCTACCAGACTAGTGTCTCCTCCTGTTGGCCACAGGAGCCTCCTAACTCCTGTTTCTACTCTGCAGTAGAGGTGGAGTTCTCTGCTCATGTGGAGAACAGTAACAGTTGATTTTCCTTGGCTCAGGGTATCCACTGTCTTAGTCTGTTTTGTGTTGCCACAGAGGAATACCTGAGACCGGGTCATTTATGAAAAAAATAAAAGAGATTGATTTGGCTCATGGTTCTTCAGGATGTACAAGAAACATGGCGCCCGCATCTGCTTCTGGGGAGGGACTTGGGCAACATCTTATAGTTGGAGGGGAAGGGGAATAGGTGAGTCATGTAGCAAGAGAGGAAGCAGGAGAGAATGGAAGGGGTGCCAGACTCTTTTAAACAACCAGCTCTCTCGTGACCTAATAGGGCAAGAACTCATTCATCATGGAGTACCAGTCTATTCACGAGACCCTGGTATGACCCAGACATCTCCACTAGGCCCTACCTCCAATACCGGGGATCAAATTTCAACATGAGACTTGGAAGGTACAAATATCCAAATGATATCACCCATTTTCCTATGTTTCCACCCAGGTGTCCTATTCAAGAACTCTTCTCTTCAAAAAGCATTTTTCAAAGCTTACTCTTACCGTCAAATAATATGAAAGCTCTTTCATTTTGCATGGTGCAGCCGCAGGCACGCTTTCTACCCAAGGGAGAGCAGGAGTCAAAACCCAAACTGATGGAAACTTCTGGCTGGAAAGTTCTTCCAGAACTGTCCAGAAGAAGCACTACAGTCACAAGATTTTGCCACTGAGTGTGCAACCTCAGCTAGAGCATTTGCCAGCCATATTTTTCTGTGGCCCTGTGGGTAGACCTCTGCTTTTTTGACCTCAAGTTTCACAAGTGCTTAACATGAAGCAATGTGTTTCTTGGCAGCCGTGTGATGGCCTCTCAGGAAATTGTCTCTGGAAATAGAAAAGACCATCCTCAGAGCTTGACAGTTCTTTTGGCCTCCACTTCTTCTCCTGAGCATTCAAGCCAACTGGACAACATACGGCATCAGCCCAAGAGGAATAGGGACATAGCTAGAGGAGACACTTGCTGGTCTTTCCTTCTCTCCATCATAGCGTTCTGTAGCACCCCAGTTGATTCCCCAACATTGCCATCTGCTTGGCAAAATTCAAGGAATATGGCAGTCATTTAATTGATTGTACCCTCCGTGGAAGTCACCTCTCCCAAGCATTCCATCGGGTCAGCCAAGCATGATTTCCACTGCCTAAATCCCTCCCGGTGACCTCTAATTAAATGATTTTCCCAGATGTTTCTCTACCATATCCCTTAAGGTTGTTTCCACCATCTTCTCCAGAACTAACGCTCATTATTTTGCCTGACCTCCTCTTTTTAGTAATTAACTCATAGTCATGTTTGCCACTGGGAAGTCCTCGGCAATTCTTCTGTTCTATTTCAAAATGAACTGAAAAGATTTTATCTCAGGCATGTATGGCTTGAAAGAAAACTTAGTAAAAATATGATGTCAAAGTTTAGCAACAGACGAATATACTAGGAAAAGCTCAATTAGATGAAGACTGAGAGTGGAAACTGTTAAGGCATTAATTCCTCAACAACACATGCTATTTCTCAGCTTTTTCCTAATGAGTTCAAAGAGTTTCATAGAAAGTCTAGCATTGTACATTCAAGTGTCTAGGAAGAGCCTCAGACTTCTGAGTGTTACCCATCACCTACCACCTGTATTCTTCTGAGGTCCTTTGTCATCTCTGCTTGATAGGAGTGGATATTGAGTGGATATTGAAGCAATATATACAGCTCCATTCTGGCCTTGTGGAAGTGGGCCTGGCCTCTTCTCACAGGGAACAAATGACTCTTTGGGTATGACCTGGGAATGTCAGGAAGCTTCTCTTTTTTTCATAAATGAAACTTTTTGTTTTGACATTGCACCAGTCAGAATCTCCCAATATTTAAGCCAAACTAACCAGTACTGTCTTTGTTTGACATCAGCGTATTTTGAAAGAACAGGAGTGATCTTCACCATTGAGTGTCAAGCTTGGCTGGCAGGGACTCTGGGAATCCAAGCACTATGTTATATAGAAATCATGGAGCGTGATATTCATCAAACAATTGGAAGCAGAGCCCAATAGAAATGATTTTGACCTTCCACTGCTAAGGTGTGACTTTCCATCTGCTAGCGCTCCATCAGTGGGAAACATTGTCACCCAGGATTCTTGAGCTTGTCTTCTCTCCAGACTGGACAAGGCACCTTCAAGCTAAATGAAGTTTCAGGTTTTCATTGCATTATTAATTACATTTAATGAGGATCACTGAGGTCCTGTATATTTATTATATGTATTCTACTAAGAAAAGGTATAGGGTGTAAATCAGAACTGTGGACCTCATTGTGGCATAACTGAGAGATGGTACCTGGGGCTTATGGGAATGGAAGACAGCCATATCTGAGTTGAATTCTGGTTCTGAAATTTACTATCAATAGCCCCACTGGGCTCAGTCAAGTTAGGAAGTTCTTAGGACTTAGTTATTTCATCTGTAAAATGGTCTCCATAATTCCAATGTCATAGACTTTTTGTAGATATCACATGAAATACTATACGTGAAAGTGCTTAAAATGTAGGTACTCAATCAAAAAATGTGAATTTTCTTCCTCTCCCTGAAATCTCACTGTCTGACTGTCTGTTTCTTTAAAAGCCACGTTTGACCACATCTGTGTGTCCGGCAGGCACGGACCTTCCCTCTGGATCTGTTTGTTCTGACCTTGTCTTCCAGTTGGGCTGGATAATTACAGGGTAGGAGTTCTTTCTAACATCAGGGAAGAGAAATGCTGTCACCATGTTTTAATGCAAAGGCACTTTGCCAAGGATAATAGTCAATACCATGGGCAATGTTTTTGGTGGGAAAAGGAATCGTCTGTGAGTGGACACTAAGTGCTGCCCTATTAGAGAAAGGAAAAATGAATCAGCAGGCCCCAGTGGCTCTCAAGTACTCAAAGACTTTTAGTGACTCTCATTTTGTTCACATTTCCACCAAATCTGCACTCTTGAAGCTGTCTTCATGCAAGGGTCTCCAACCTGATGTCAAAGGCTTCATGGGCTCTTTCATCTGTTTACCTTATTATGTTTGATTTCTCTCCTTTGGGAAAATAGGACCATTTCTCCCCTGTGTTACCTATGTAGCCTTTTTCTTCTCCAGATACAAGCACCGTCTTTCCATTCTGCATAAATATTATGTACCGTTTTTCAAATGACAGCGTTTCCACTATTGAAAACGACATTGTTGTGTGAGTTCACGAGTGAAGTAGCCTCGCCTTCTGAACTCACGTGCATCTCTGTCTGAATGAACTAGACATTTCTAAGCTGTATCCGTCCTGTATTATTCACTTCCAAGGGGTTTAGGATGATGAATATGTTAAAAGCCAAATCTTCAATTCCCCTTCAATCTTAGGCAAACATTGTAAAGGAAAACTTACTTGGTAATTCTTCTTCCTTTGCAGAGGGAGGGAGGTGGCCTTTTTTCTCCCACAGGAATGGCGTTAATGGTGGTTTTGGATGGGGAGAGTCTTAGCCCAGGGGAGAGAGCTGTGGGCAGAGTGGGAAGACCCTGAAATGGGAGTCTGCTCGGGTCCATTGCGTTATCAACTGCATGATGACCTTGGCTGCAAATCACCATCCGACCCTTGGGTCCAGATGTCTCAGGTCTGCTCTGATGATTCCATTAAATTCAATTTAGCAGGTATTTGTTGAGCACATGCTGTGTAACCGGGTCTGAGGTGCTGGTGGCGCCGCAGTGACTACACAACCTGCAGACCCCCCCACCCCTTGGGCTTGCTGCTCTCGGGAGACCAGTCTGAGAAGGCTACGCTGTGTTGCCCCCAGTCCTTATCAATCGACCATGGAAGGTCTGGAACCACAGTGGACTGAGAGGGTCTGGGCCTTCCTTTCCTCCTTGCTGCTGGTCTAACTCCTGCTTGCCCTTGCATGCCCCCTCCAGAAGCCTCCACTAATGCCACCCCCTCCACTCTTCCCCCAGCACACTCTGTCTCTCTCCGACTTGCTGTTGTATGTGTCATCCATGGATTCCAGTCATCCCTCCTAGCCAAACATGACAAGCCGGAGAACAGGGATCTTGTCTCCATTTTCTTGCTTCCCCTAACACGTGGTCTTGTGTGTTGGCACAGAGTATGTGCTCTGTAAATGTGTGTGGAGCGACTGAAGGAATGAGTGATACTTAGTAATAATTTTTTTTTTTGAGGCAGGGTTTTACTCTGTTGCCCAGGCTGGAGTACAGTGGCATGATCACAGCTCACCCCAGCCTCCAATTATTGGGCCCAAGCGATCCTCCTGTGTCAGCTTGCCAAGTAGCTGGGACTACAGGTGTGCGCCACCACACCTGGCTAATTTTTTTATTTTTTATTTTGTATGAGGTCTCCATATATTGCTCAGGCTGGTCTTGAACTCCAGGGCTCAAGTGATCCTCCCACCTCAGACTTCCAAACTGTAGGGATTACAGGTGTTGGCCACATGCCTACAATATCTCGTATCCATCTCTGGAGAAACTTTCTAAAACTCACGTGTGCTTTTGCCCAAAAGGTTCTGAGTTACTGATTCTCCATAACACCTAAGACCACTTATCCACAGCAGTCACTTGTGGGTGTTGCGCAGTGTGATGGTCCCTGAGGCCCTGGCCTTGTTCTGTGGGGCACGTGTGGAAAGGCAGCTGACAGGGAGGGAGGAGGAACCAGCCCTGCACAAAGGTGTCTGCTCTGTGGTGCCACCAGCAGCCACACACCAGGCCACATCCAGGTAGGGAGCTTGATGTCCCCCAGTGCCTTGGGACAGGAAGGGGAGGCTCACTGATATTCAGTGTGCAGTCTGAAACAAGGCAGGGGCGTGTTTCTTCCCCAAAGGTTTTCCTGAATCTATAGTGATTACATTATTGTATTTCACTGAAAACATCTCTGTTGAACAACTCGTTTCCCCACAATGCTTATCAATGAGCTGTCCCGCCTTTGGGTTCAACTCCATGGACGTTTTTTTTTTCCTACTGTGACATAGGAACACCAGGATGTAATTGTCTCTGCCTTTAATAAATAAATGTCCAGTTTAGGACAGAAATACACAAGGATGGCAGAGGAAGAGCTTTCTCTAGTCACATTCCATCAAGAAATTGTGTACAGACCAGAGTTGAACAGGAGATAATCTTGGATTTGCAGTCTCAAATACGTTTCCCTGTACCCCGAAACAGCCTTTTTAGGGTACTAAACTAAATGGCAACCTGCAAAAAGTCAAGAGCTTCAGCCCTTTGAGGCTTTTGATCCAAGAGAGAATGCTCTTTGTTGTTAAACATCTTCTTCATTGATAATTAAGTTTGTTAAAGCACAAGCAGATTGTAATATTTTGGCAATTCCTCCCTTTTTTTTTTCAGTGCAACAAGTGCTTGTGCATTTATTTTCAATAATATATTTTTCCACTGCAAAAATAAGCCGCATTTTAATTAAGACAATTTGGAAACCACCAGAAAACATATGCACACAATCACTCTCGTACCTGTCCCCAGGGATAGTGAAATAATATTTGAGGGTGCATTCTTCCAGTTATGAATATCCTTATGTGTTTGAAACACAAATTGGATCATCTTGACTCTGCTGTGCATCCTGTGTTTTTAGATATTTACTAATTTCGGTTAACAAATAATGATTGACGGCCAGCTATGTGATGGACTGAATTCTAGGCACTGGGGTTTGCCTAGACCAAGCAGGTAGAATTTTGGATCACATTGAGCTTTTCTCCAATGAGAGTCAGATTATTAGCAAGTAAGTGCATATAGAATATGGATGTGCTAGGCAGAAAAATACAGATTGGAAGGGAGCTGGGGTGGGATGAGGGAGGTGACTGGTTGGAGGAGGGCTGCGATTTTTTGATTTAGGAAGCATGGTCCAGGATGGCTCTCCTGAGAGATCTGAGTGAAGAAAGACTAGGAGGAGCTTGGCAGCTTCCTGTGGGGAGGGAGTTCTAGCAGAGAGACAGGCACAGGCAGAAGGCCTGAGGAAAGGTAGGCCTGGCAGGCTCCAGGTGGCAGGGGATCATGAGGAGGGAGCAGAAGGGGCTAGAATATGGGGTGGAAGATGAGGTCAAAGAGGTCACGGGAGCCAGATGGCTTTGCGGCTTCAGAGAGCACCCAACTTTAGTTCTGAGCAGAGGAGGACATGATTGGACTCATGCTGCTGTGTGGGGTGACTGCAGGGGCAGGGGGAGGGGTGGCGAAGGGAAGAGCTGGAAGCCGTGGCTTTGGGTGGCATCAGGAGGTCCTGTGGGGGAGACCTCTGCCGCCGACACCTCTGTATCAGGGAGGGATGCAGATGAGTCAGGCTCTGCGAGCAAAGACGTTTGGGGAATACTTGGACCAATTATTTCACGTACTTTTTCTAGTGTCTGCACTGTCAAATTGGTGTCCAAAGAAGTCTAAATGAACTCTTTCAATAAGTATAAAATAAAGTTCCCATGTAACGAGAGACTATTATCTGAGGTGGCACATGTCCCCTCTGTGACACACCTTAAAATGGGGATGTCTAAGCCAGGATGAAATGCATAATCATGGCTAGAACAAAGCCCTGCTACGACATTCCTGGCAGAGTTGCCTGGATGGAAGTCGAGTGGACCCCCCTCTGCAAAGCAGTCAGGGTCAGAGGTAGCCAAGTCTCAAAATTCTGTTTAGCATGCCGAATCCCTGTCCCACCGCTCTGCATGTGCAGGTGTGACTCACACATTGCCTGCCGCCCCGGCAGGGAGAACTTTCAGGAGGGCCCCGGCTTGCTTTATGGCTTCAGGATGCACAGAAAGCAAGACAAAGTTACTAGGACCATTTAATTCAGCAGCCACGCACAATCTGCAAAGGACAAACGGCCACTTGAGTCAGGACTCCAGTGGGATGTCTGGGGCCTACAGTTGCTGTACCTAAGTAGGAATGCAAGGTCTGCCCAGACTGGGCCAGAACAATGTTGGCTTTCCTTCGTGGGATTCACACACTACCCAAAAGCCTTTGGCTTCCAGAAATTTTAAATGTAACTCAAAAACGTTGGGACACTGCAGTTTTCACTAACAAGCCCTTGGGCACATTCTCTATAGTAGGCAAGTAAGTTGGGCTGTTTACACACTATGATGGGAGCCTGCATTTTTAAGTTACAGATTCCCAGGTTCTGTATCTATAAGTGGATCTGTCTGGGTGGTCTGGGAGGCATGAGTTAAGAATCATGCCGCTGACTCTGTCCCTCACAGTTGGAAGGAGTTCAGGCCACCAGAGTGGGAGAGAGCTCCCTCCCCCCTTCTCTTCCCCCCTTCTTCCCTTCCTCCCCTGTTTCCCTCCTCCCTAGCTCCTCTGCTCTCCTTCATCCCTTACTCCCTCCTCCCCTCCTCCCTGGTTCTCCTCCCTGTCTCCCTTCATCCTCTCTTCCCCAGCTCCTCACTCACCCAGTCCCACAAAACCTGGAACCCCTCTCCTCACTGTGAGCTTTTCCTTCCAGCTTTCTCGTGTTTTATTTGCCCCCTTAGGCCTTGGGTTCATGTACTTATGTTCCGTTCCCTCCTTCAGCACAGGCATGGGCAGACCCAATTATGTGCATATGGGATACAGTCGACACACTCGGAGCCTTCCACGCACAGGGTGCTGCCATGGGGGTCTCGTGGGGGAACATCATGCTTGGGAGTTTCACAGAATCATTTATTTGGGTTTTTCCCTCCATTCTAGAATTGTGAGTGGATATTATTTCTGAATCCACATTTTTTTCTCTATTTGTCTCCAAGTCATGCGTCTATCTTTGTCTTGTGGCAGATTTATTTCTAAGTATGTGATTAAGGAAAAAATCACAAAATGAATGGTGCTTACGTCCCTGCTTATAAGTGAAAAATACATTTGTTTTGCAGTGACTCATATGAAAAGAAAAAGGTCTCTCTCTCTCTCTCTTTTTTTTTTTTTTGCAACCCTTGCAATCTCCATTTCTCACAATGCTACTCTGTTATTATTTCAGAGAAGTGAGTCATGGGCTCAGATTATTTCATTTTATGACCGTTTGCAATGACTATGTATTACTGAAATGTATTGCAATCAAGAATCTGAAATTTCAAATAACAGGTTATTTTGTGATATTTAAAAGGTAGAAACTCCCTGAGGTAGTTGACGGTAACGGTGAAGCAAGGTCACTTCCTCTTCCTGTGAAATCACAACTGCCTATTCATTTTGTTTCTAATAAATGGTTATCCATCTATGTTTATTACATACAGAATGGAACAAAAATATCAAATGCAGGCCATTTGTAGTCAGGAGTTATTAACAGAAACTTTCTGTGTGTATCCATTTTCAGACAAGAAATTTAAAAGATGAATTGTCTTGATAAAGGAAAAGATTCTCTGCTTCTCATTCCAAAGGCCACTTGGTTTTAATCTCTCTCCTACATCTTGTTAATATTGTCTTGTTTTGTTTAGTTTTTAAGTAAAGTTAATCTTCTCCCAAAGAATGTCCTGGGGAAAAACAGAGAGACTTCGCTACCCATTAATGAAATCCAGGTTTCCTATCTAAAATGTTTAAAAAATTAACTTTGTCTCGGATTTTGTCCAAGGAATCAGTTTTATGTCAGATTTGAAACTGTGAGTCTGTCTCTAAACATGGGTATAGAATTAATGACAGTATTAATGCTGGGAAGTCAGTATCTATACTGATTTTATATCTGTCTATATTTTAATGAACAAATACACTGATTGCATGGTCTCAGATAATATTGCACCCAGGAAACAATTTCATTTTTTGTATATAAACATCAAAGCACAAAAGCTGTTTTTACTAAAGATGTGAGAGGATTACTATTAGAACTGAAAAAAATTTTTCTTATAATCTTTCAGCAGTGCTATGTGTCCTAATTATTACCTGGAATGAATTTCTCTACCTCAACTGTACAACAAGTTAACAGTCTGTACATAGGCATTTATCATCTTATCCAAAGCCCAGTGGCTCATATGTGGTCTGTGATTGGAGGGGGAGCTTTGTAAAAAGGCCTCTCATCATTTTAGCATTTGGTGCTAAATTAGCTAATTTCTTTGAGGTTATGAAGATGTATGCCTTCAGTTTCTTTTTTTTTTTTCCTTCTGTCACTTTCCAATTGAGCTTTATGAAGACTAAGATGTCTGTAGCCTGTTTTCTGCACTGCCCTGGGTTGTATGTAGGTCACAATTCTTGAGACAGAAATAGGACTCCATTTGGTGTTTATATCTTTGGCAGCTGTATCATCATCTTGTATGAAATCCAGGCCCTCGGGGGATGGAGTCTTCCTCCTCCCAGATGGCACTCAGAATTGGAGATCCCAGCCACGGTTGCTCAGAAATGCGAAGGAGCCATTTTCAAGGAGTCTGAGCTCGGTCTAAGACTTTCCTGTGCAGCACACACTCAACTATGAAGCCGCACCGGCCTGTGGGTCGACTGAGGTGTCCCATGAGCATCACCACCTTTGAGAGGTCGATGTTCACAATCGTGGTGAGGGTCTGCTTACTGCCTCAACTTTTCCAGAAGGGCTGCAGACAGTCTCTGCTTTCTTGAGCAGCAGTTTGAAGGTGTCTCCGCCCTGGTTTCATTATCTGTTTAGGGGAGTGAATTCTGCTGCTTTTATGAAGGGGCTTGTCAAGGATTTCTCAGGGAAACTCAGCACTATCTCTTTGTCACACAGAGGCTGGCAGAATAGGGGACAGTCACAGAGCTGCTAGGATTGTACAAAGTCGTACTGACATAAGGTGCTTCCCCTGCTAGAACATTAGCACGTGGAGGGCTGAGAGGTTCTAGTTAATGCCACAGAACACATAATGTAACGCTTGTTCAGCTCGCCGAGCTCCGGAGTATTCTCTCCTTCTCTCCATGAGCCCAGGAAGCCTCATGGAAGGGCAGGTCCTTCATACCTGTTGGAGGGAAGTTGCAGGACCTAGCAAGCTAAGAGGAGCAGGGAATTTCTAGACACAAGGTATGCTGGTGTCATTGAAGACCGGACTGATTTGACTTTCCTCCTCTTTTCTATGCCACAGTAAAAGTCATTAAATAGGTTCCATTCATTCAGTTACTCAAATATTTTTCAAATGAGACTGGGCAGTGTGGCCCACACCAGTAATCCCAGCGCTCTGGGAGGCCAAGGTAGGAGGATTGCTTGAGCCCAGGAGTTCGAGACCAACCTGGACAACATAGCGAGACCTCATCTCTGGGAAAAAAAAAAAAAAAAAATCAAGGAACGAGCCAGGCGTGGTAGTGCTCACCTGTAGTCCCAGCTACTCAGGGGGCTGAGGTGGAAGGATCTCTGAGTCTAGGAGATGGAGGCTGTGGTGGGCCATGATCATGCCACTACACTCCAGCCTGAACAACCGAGTGAGATGCCAACAAGAAAGAAAAGAAGGAGGGAAGGAAGGAAGGAGGGAGAGAGGGGAGAAAGAAAGAAAGAAAAAAGAAGGAAGGAAGGAGGAAAGGAAAGGAAAAAGAGAGAAAGAAAGATTTGTGAAATGTGGCAGCATTTTCCACCATGTGAAGTGCTGTGCTAGGTGCTATTAAAAACACTAACAGGAACAGGGCCCAGTCTCACCCTCCAGGGTGGTACATGGGGCATGTCCACAATAGCCACACACACCAGAGGAGCAGAGCAAAAGAAAATATGTTGGGGCTTCAGAGAAAGGAGCAGTCACTTCTGCTTAGGGGTGAGCCAAGCAACACTTTTCACCAGGTCTTCACAGGAAGCCATACTGAGCTGGAATGTGAAAGCAGAGGAGTGTTAACACACTGAGATGGGAGATGCAGGTGTTCCAGACACCCACTGGACAGACAGGCCAGTGACCGGCGAGAGCCGAGGCCTGCTGGAGAAGCCCAGAGGTCAGCTGTGGCCCTCACAGGGATGTGGGGATGTGGGCAGTGAGAGAGAGGATGAAAAGGCGACTGGTTGGGATTTGAGCTCCAGATAAGGAACTTGAACTTCATTTGGCAGAAACATGGGAGTCACTGAGGGCTTTGGAGCAGACACATGTGCGATTGGACCTGGCAGCAGCAGGTAGGACAGATTAAAGAGGAGGGATGTGGCAGGTGGAGTGATGAACCCACTGTTCCAGCTGTCTCCAGATGAGAGAAGACAGAGAGAGGGCAGGAGGAAGGCTGGCGGTCTCTGTTTTGAAAAAGGAAGGAGGAAGACAGACTGGGGCAGGCAAGCAGTGCACCCGGGTTCCCCTGGGATCTCCCAAAGAGCTCACAGTTGCATATCTTGGCAGAGTCCGTCTTAGACATCTGGTAGACCCAGAGCATGCAGTCACCTTGTAATGGAGCTCTTCCAATCAGCACTTCCCTGCCTGCCTTTCCACCCCACCTGCCCACTTCCCCACCATTGAGGGGCCAGAAACTGCAGCCGGTGGGCTGGGAAAGAGGAAGGGGTTTAACTTAAAAACCAAGGTGGCAGTTGCCATTATTAACCAGGATTGTTACACTTTTATTTACTGATATGAGACTGTTGGCTACTTTAAGTGACTGAAGTACTTCCAGTCACCTTGATATTATGATCAGAAAAGTCGTGGGACCCACCTGAGTTTTCCTGCAGGGCCAGGAGCAGGTGCAGGTTTCATAGGGAGACAGAAACTGTATTTCAGATACATGCCCTGATCCTGAGTGTCAGACAACCAGCTGCACAGTTAGGGAGTCCTGGCAAGCAGTCGACACCAGCATGTCCACCATTCTTTCTTTTCCTCATCCTCCTTTCCTGGGAGACTCTGAGGAAATTAAAGTGTGCTCAAGTGAAAATCATTTAAACCAATGCGTTATTGTCTCTGCAATGTGAATGTGCCAAAGGATGGGGACATCAGTTAATGACACCGATCTCTACTTTTTGAATATTAGACATCACCAGGGTGCAGGGAGATACTTGCTGGAGGGATGGAGGCGTTGAGAGACCCCCAGGGACTGAGAGACCTCAGCTTAGAGAAGTGGCGTAACCATGAAAGACCCCAGCCCCTTGAGCAGTGCCCTCGGGACAAAGAGGAGTGGTTTAGGCAGACCTGTTCACTGTGACTGTGCTCTCCAGATCTCTGTGACTCTGAGGTCCACCGAGTTGCCTTTCAGAGCCCCAAAAGAAAAAACAACACATCAGACCCTAAGTTCTACTAAGTCACCTTCGCAAGAGGGCTCTGACAGTTCTGAAGTATCCGTCCTCGGAGAGGCGAAATGGAGCTAGAGAAATCCCAGCTCTGAACACGTGAGGTGTATAATCTCTTCCCTGACCAGGGCACTCCAGTCCACGTTGCCCCATGTGGCCTTGATGCTGCTGGCTAAACCGTGGTACCAACGTTTCCTCTTCAAATTCACTAAGAGTGAGAAAGAGGAAAAACACGGGCATATTTTATTTTCCGCCAATACTCAAATTATGTTGAATTGTGAATTTAATTTTTTCAGGAAAATTCTCTTCTACACAATTGACCTTTTGTTCCATTTTGTAACAAAAAATTTCCCCCAGAGTAGATTCTTTTAGACTGATGTATATTATATATTAATATATATATAAATTAAATATGAAAATATATTTAGTGCATATTTTAAATACATATACATATTTATATATTAAGGGCTAATATATGTAAATTAAAATCTATTACTTAGTATCATGGGTAATTTTATGCCTTCAATATTGATTGCGTTTATTTCTTTTTTTCTTTTAATTGTTTATTTGGAAATAGTTTCAAACTTACAGAAATAGGAAATAATACAAAGAACAGCCATATACCCTTTGCCCAGATTCACCTATTATTGATATTTTATCTTGTTTTCTCTGTCTAGGCATTATTTTTTTTCTGAACTATTTGATAGTAAGTTGCATACATCACGGCACTTTATTCCGAAACAGCTCATTGTCTGTTTCCTAGCATGAGAGACCTCTCCCTTGACTATGGTCCCCATTACTGATGTCGGTAGCCTCTCTAGACACCCATACTTAAATTTGCAGGCCGCTGAAAGGCTGGTGCCTGTTATAACATTTCTGTCACTGGTCTCAGCAAAGGAGATCACAGCCTGTGGCCTTCAAGGCCTGGACTCGTGCCAACATCCCTTTGCCACCTATCAGACACCTGCATAGCTGTGGGGTGCTAGTCCCTAGGACTCCCAGGACCGAGACCCCGTCTAATCCCTAGTCTTGAGCCGAGCTCCCCTGTCCTTTCTTCTCCAGCTCCCCCTCTTGGTTCTGTCTGGAGCATATGGAAGAGCATCTTCTGATGAGGTTGGCAATTTGGCAGCATTTTCCACTCTAGGTTATACTTCCACAGTTCTGATGTATTTCTTGCAGTGACAATAGACTGACCATGGTCAGTACAGATCCTAGACTTCACTGGGATCCAGGCATCAAGCTCATTCCCACCTCAACCTCCTGCCACCTGTGTGGAGTCAAGAACCATGACAGCAAGCAGGGCCTGATGCCTAGAACAGCTCTGGCTCCTGGACACCTGGATATGAGGCCAAGTGTCAGAGGTTGGTTCCCAGGCTGGCCTCATGCTTTAGTCCAGCCATGTCCAACCCATGGCCCGCCAGCTCCACGTGGCCCAGGACAGCTAGTCATACGGCCCCACAAAATCTTTTAACATCATGCGTTTTTAGCATTTTATTTTCTTTGTGACCCCATGCGTGGTTCCATTTTTGAAGTTCACAATCAAACTTATTCATGACATCGCTTACTGGCAGCACACGCATTTGTGAGCAACTGTTTTCAGTGATGAAGCACATGAAGAGCAAAATTCAAACAAACATTTCTGACGAGCACCTTGAGAACTCACTTGGAATTGCGACCACTTCCATCAAACCAGACATGGATAGATCAGTTTTACAAAAACAAGGTCAAACTTCCCACTAGTTATATATTGTTCTCATTTTCCTAAACCTTATAATAAAAATATGAAAAATATGTTTTATTATACACACACACACACACACACACACACACACACACACACTTGCATAACCCAAGACAATTCTTCTTGACTCAGTGTAACCCAGGGCAGCCAAAAGGTTGGACACCCCTGCTTTAGTCTGTCTCATAGGCACCTCACCCTGACTCATCATAATCCCTGCCTCAAGTCAGCTCATCAAGCCAACGACAGTGAAGGGGTTTTCATAGAATTAAGAGTCAGGCCACGTTCATCAGTTGGTAGCACAAATGCCTTCCGGAGAAGTATGAGATTATTCTATTCCAGCTGCTGAAATCCCTTAAATCATCTTCAGAAACCGGCCTGCAAGTTCATTTCCATAGCTCATAAGCCTCCTTGGGCTAGATTGCCTCCAAAATATGGAAAAACGGTTTCTTGCCTTGGAAGTAGATTTACAGTCCTCAGTGTTTTGTGCTGGCTCAAGTCCCTGAGATATTTGACCCAAGCAGGAGAGGTCAGCTCTGAGGAAGGCAGCTCTGAATTGGTGTCTTTTTCTCTTATGTAATTCCAGGGGTGTGGAGGGAAATCCCATGGACTCATGAACTGTGTTTACAGTGCAAAGGACACGTGTATTTATACAAGCTCTGCACATCTTAGACTGATTGTACAAGCAGGATTGTTTTCATTCTTCTGATGGTGTCTTCCCGTGGGAGTAGAGGGCTTGGGCTGTCGTGGCTGGGGAGTGAGGGTTAAATTGTCCATAGGACAGAACTGCAGACTTCCCCAGATGCAAATCCTTAACAGAGAGCATTTCTATTTATTTATTTTTTAGAGACAGGGCCTTGCTCCTGCCCAGACTGGAGTGTAGTGGTGCTATCATAGCTCACTGTAGCCTCCAACTCCTGGGCTCAAGTGATCCTCCTGCCTTATCCTCCCAAGTAACTGGAACTCATCTAGCTGTGAGAATCACCCCTGCCATCCCTGTGGTTGGTGATGAAGCCGCAGACCTGGAAAGGTTTTGCCATCACACTAAGAGACAGGATCTTGCTATGTGGCCCTAGTGGGTCTCATATTCCTGGGCTCAAGTGATCCTCTCACCTTTGCCTCCCCAATCGTTGGGATCATGGGTGTGAGCCACCACACTCAACCAAATTTTTAATGAAAATTAGTTTTGCTCCTCCAAATTAGTTTGGGCTTCTTAGAAGATGAAGACAACTGGGTGCGGTGGCTCAAACCTGTAATCCCAGCACTTTGGGAGGCCGAGGTGAGGGGATTGCCTGAGCCCATGGGTTCGAGAACAGCCTGGGCAAATTGGCGAGACCTTATCTCTACAATGAATCAAAAAATTAGCCTGTCATGGTTGCCTGTAGTTCCGGCTACTTGGAAGGCTGAGGCGGAAGGATCACCTGAGCCCAACAGGTCAATGCTGGGGTGGCCATGAGTGTGCCGCTGCACTCCAGCCTGGGTGACAGAGGGAGACTCCTGCTCAAAAAAAGAAGAAGAAGAAGAACATGGATACTGCTTGCTGCTGATTACTAACATTGTGCTTCCTTTCTTTTTCCTCTCCTCTCTCTCCCACTCAACCTCCTGGCAGCTGCCCATATCTAGCTGTGAGAATCACCCCTGCCATCCCTGTGGTTGGTGGCATCCTGTTCTTCTTTGTGATGGGGACCCTGCTTCGCACCAGCTTCAGCGACCCCGGAGTCCTCCCACGAGCCACGCCTGATGAAGCCGCAGACCTGGAAAGGCAAATAGGTAACTCAGAAGACCTGCCCTTGGCCTTTGGTCACTTCCTGCCTGTGCCCAGTCACAGTGTGGAGGGCGGGCTGGACTATTTAGTGTGCATTCCCTTGTTTGGCAGGATGGCCTGAATGGGAGGGAGGATGGAACGTGGGATCATGGGTAAAGCTGAGGAGCTGGTACCCTGGATGTGGGGTTGCCCACCCATTCAAGAGAGAGGCACTGACACTGAGTGGTGTTTCCAGATGTTTCTTGAAACCTGAGTGTCCGGTTCTGCCCTACTAAAAAGCCTCCTCCTGAGAGATCTGCAATTGTAGGTTGCTGCCCTCGTTGCTACCCCTTTACAATCGCTGTAGCTTAACCAGTTTCCACAATATAAGTCTAGGAAAGGTTACACTTTAGACTGCTGTCTTCTTTTCCAGCCTAGGATCCAGAATTTCGCTTGTTTACGCATAACAAAAACATGTCTGCAATGTATGTTGAGATGAATAGCCTTATTTTTCCTTAGATATTAAAACCCTATAATTTTATAGCAATTCATGTTGAAGATATTAAACAGATCTTAATCCCTCACACGATAAACTTTTGAAGTCTTTTTTTTTATTGAAAAGAGAGCTCTTTTTTTGCACTTAAATATTCCCAAAGGTTTGCTTTTGTGAATGTGTCTCTCTGCTGTGGTGCGTTCGTAAATTTGACAAGAACAGCAGAGGCGCTGTGATGACTCAGTGTGAACATAAAGTTTAGGCCTGAAAAATCACTTGGCAGAGATATTTCTCTGCCAGTTTTCCACCTGTTCTGTGGACTTCCCTTCACAGCCTCAAGTGAAGCCGGAAGGAGCCCCCTCATCTACAGTATAAGTAGCTACAGCTGTGGATCTTGCTAGAAAGTGTCTGCTCTGGTCTTACGATTCCCCAAGTGCTAAGGCACAGCTGTGTCCCTGTCAGCATCTGCCTTCTTCCTTCATCCCTGTCACCCAGGAGGGGAGCAGTAAAGTAGGAATATGTGGTGTTGTCCGCTAATCTGCAGCCATCTTATGTCCTGAGGTAGGGAGGAAGTGGAAGGAAGAAGCAGCAGCAAAGCAGACAATTTGTCAGCCCCTGCATCTCATCTTGGGATTCTAAGACAGAGCATGCTAATTCATAATTTAAAGGCTTATAGTTGATCGCACTTGAATCATTTATAAAGCCCATCCATGACTGTCACTGCATTTTTTTCACATCTAAGCAACCTGGTAAGGGAAACTTTATCATTACACCCATTTTACAAATAAGGAAACTATGCCCAAAGAGGGGCTTAAGTGGGTGAAAGCAGCAGAGCTGGAACCTAGAACCCAGGTCTCCAGTTCTCAGTCCTTGTTCTTTCACGTCACTAGGGAGAGGGAGGGAGGTCAAGCCTAGTTTCCTTCAAGGACTAGAACCGGATCTACAGAAATCACATTGTCTATGCTCAGTGACATCAGCAAGTAGCTTGAAACTCCTCTACTCAGTGCAAGAGCTCAGCCCCCATGCTGGGGACGCAATTCCCTGCAGCGGTGATTCTACCTCCCTATCAGTGCAAGGAGCATCTGCAAAATCAAAATCAGCAGATGAGGAACGGATTTTCTGCCTCTCTTACAAAGTGGATGATAACAAGTGCCTTTAGAACTCGCTATTGTAAACACAGACTCTAAGAGACGATTTCCTTTAGTCCTTATTGATATGGAGGTAGTTGAGGGGGGGAAATTCACTCAAGAGTACTTCTGTTGCTGTTAAGGCTGATAACCTCAGAGCAATATTTTTCAACTTAAGTATTTTTAAAACTAGCTGTGTCTCTTTGGTTCTGGAAGGCGTTGTCCTCTGAGAGAACTAGATTAGAGAGAGGATGGACCCAGAACTTTGTTTCCTGAAAGGAAAGAAGAGATGTTCTGGAGACAGGACTTTAGCAGGGAATAAATGAGGGGCTTAGTAAACTTCCTCCACAAAAAGCAATGGTAATGCTGGACAAAATGGTGAGAAACAACCATTTTATGGTTCTTGAATTCGGCCAGATGGAGGAGGGGTATTTATGAAAACTACAGAAAGTTGGGTGACAGCAGTGTGAGTCTATGGCCTTCTTGCCTGAATTCTGAAGGTGAGGCAGTACTACCAGGACAAGACAAGCTGTGCAAACAAGCCACTTCCTTTTCTGAGGGAGTTGACTTGATTCGGAGTGAAGCATAGAACAAACAAAAAACATAACTAAGCTTCCGTCTTAAAAAATTATAAAAAGTAGAGCAAACTAAACTCAAAGCAAGAAGCAGTAAGGAAACAATAAAGTTTAGAGAGAAAATCAATGAAATTGAATACAGGAAAACAGTAGGAAAAAAATCAGTGTGACCCAAAGTTAGTTCTTCAAAAAAGATCAAACCTTTAGCTATGCTAGAGCGAGCAGGAGAGTGCAGCGCGCGAGCACACATGCGCCACAGAGAGAGAGAGAGAGAGAGAGAGAGAGAGATTATTATCATAAGAAAAAGCAAATCAAAGCTACAGTGAGATGCCACTTCACACCCACTAGGATGGCTCTAATCAAAAAGACTGACAATCACAAATGTTGGTGAGAATATGGAGAAACTGGAACCCCCTTACATTACTGATGGGAATCTAAAATGGTACATCTACTTTGGAAGACAGTTTTGCAAAATGTGACCAGCAATTCCACCCCTAGGTATATATCCAAGAGAAATGAAAGCATACATGCCCACACAAAGTCTTGTACATGAATATTCATAGCAGCATTATACCTAGTAACCAAAAGTTGGAAACAACCCAAATGTCCATCAAAGCATGAATTGATGATCGATCGATGTGTGGTAGAGCCACACAATGGAATACTTTCAATGGGTGACTGTTGTGGTATATAAGTTATAACTCCATAAAGCTATTAAAAAGGGAAAGGAGAAGGGGAAATGAGAGAAGAGGAAGACGGGGTAGAAGAAGCAGGAGAAGAAGGTGGAAGAGACGTGGTTTTGGATCCTGGCTGGCCTATTTCCTAGTTGTGGACTTAGACTCACGGTACGGTGTTCTAAGCTCCACCCCTCCACAAGCTCATCTGTTAACAGCAGTCATGACTTGTACCTTCAAAGGTTCTTGTCAGGACTAGAGATTATAGGGAGAGTTCCTGGCACAGTGTAGATGCACAGTGAATGGTAGTTTTGTTTTAACTCTCCTCTTTTCCCACCAATGCTGTCTTTACCTTCTAGAAACATAGGTCCTCATAAAAAGCTACCCGGAAGTGTAACGGGAATAATTGCCACAGCAGGTGCAATGTCTGTGGGATCATTGCCTGCCTGTCCAGCTGTGCCTCCTCCAGGCTGAGGAAAGGGTGCAGGCACACTCCGGCGGAGACCATTTCCATCACGGGTCTAGTGTTCTATAAGGCATCCTCCCATCTTCTATTTGGCTTTGGAAAATAAGACTGTGTTTCGGTGAAATCTTAACACGTATATTCTGTGCTATCTGCCTAAAGAAGGAAAAATGAAAAATTAGATTTGGAAAGTTTTTCTTATTAGGGTTATTAATCCTAATTATCCATGGTATATCTCTTACTTATAGAAGCCCAGAATAGCTTTTTAGAATCAGCCATCTGAGTAATTTATTGAAGATTTGCCAAGGATTTAAACAGCTTCCCCCAGTCTTCAGACTTCTGAGGGGAGTAGGTGGAGAGGAGGAGGGCCCTGGGCTTCAGAGTCTGTTTCAAGGCTCTTGAAATGCCTTACGCTTCTTTCTTCTGAAAGAATGTTCCCAATGACTTAGGGTGCAGTTGAAAAGGCATCAAAGAACAGCAGCAGGGGCCAGGGAAGCTGGGGTCACTGGAGGCCTGCCCGGAAACTGCCGTCTCAGAAACTCAATTTCGTCAGTTCACCCAAGGATGATCAGATACTAAGCAACCAGCTTGGCATTAGAGAAAAATGACGAGATACTGTCTGTATGAGACATCACAGGATCAAAGCTTTTCATTTCTATTAGAGAGAAACCTTTCCACTGATCACAAGGGGGTGAAGTGTGAAACACTTTCCCCATGCCCTCTCTTCCCACCCTCTCAACCATCCTCCAGACGCCAAGACCCAGGAAGTCAACACAGGGAGTGAGTGAGAAGCTCAAGTGTGAATTGGGCCTGGTTATTTAGGAGACTCTCCCACAAGTCACAGTAACCCAGATACCAAGTAAGTGAGTCAAAGTGCTTGGTGAGAGTGGAGCCAGATCAAAGAAGTTGAGTGACTCTTAAACAATTCACTTGTGCCTTGGCAGAATCTAAAGAATTATTCCCCACTGCACACACATCTTCCTCTAGGCAGAATACCAGTTTCCCCAGATGGCGTGGATGCCTGTCTATGCGCCTGCGCCTTCCTTCTCCACTTCTCTCTCTCTCTCCCACTCCTTCCTCCTCCTCCCCTTTTGTCCTCTTGCCCTCCTCCCCTTCTCTCCTCCTCTTTGATGAATCAGTCAAGCTTTCATCATCCAACAATTTTTCTTGTAGTACATAGAGCCAATCATCATCCCTAAGAGTAAAGTTTATCTTTTGTTATTTCCTGAATGAATCCTCGAAATGGATATCCTCTAGATGAGATTTTTAGGAAACACAGTACAGCAACTTCCTGACCCTGGGGAAACCCAAACCCTGGATTTGTCAGGGACACAGTTCTCTGTTGTCCTAGAATGATCATCTACTGGGAAGATTTTCACACCCACAGGAAGTTCTGACCTACCAGTTCGACTTCCTGGAGTTTTTTTCCCCAAAGACATCTAAAAGCTATGTTTAAGAGTAGAAATTTTAATTGAAATGCTGACACTAATGGATTTTTGTTGAAGAAAATACTTTCCGAGGAGAATGCTATTTAAGCCAATTTCAAGATCTTAATCGATCTTCT
>CAUYQG010205729.1:0-19613 GCA_963574415.1 Tarsius wallacei | reverse complement strand
GGTGGCTCATAATAACAGAGATTGATTCTCTTGTGACACTGGAGGCCAGAAGTCTAAAAACAAGATGTCGTCGGGGCCTCACTCCTCCAGAGAGGCTCTGGGAAAGGCTCATTCCTTGCCTCATCTGTCTTCTGGTGGTCCCGGGTGTTTCTTGGCTTGTGGCTACATCACTCGATCTCTGCCTCTGACTTCATATAGTCTAATGATAAAGACACTTGCCACTAGACTTAGGGCCCACCTGGGAAATCCAGGATGATCTCATCTCAAAACTCGTAACTTTGTTACACCTAGGTTCCGAGAGTTAGGACAGGGACATGTCTTCCTGGGGGCCACCATCCAACCCACTGCAGGAATCTTTAGCTCAACCTCTGTTTCACAGAGGAGAACCCCTTCTTTGCCAGGTGGTGACAGATGCTGTGGAGAGAAAGAAAGCAAGAAGCAAGACACAGAGAGTGCCAGGATGGAGGTGGGGCTGTGAATTCAGGTAGGGTGGTCAGGGAAGTCCTCTCTAATAACGTGGCATTTGACCAAAGGACGCAGATGTGAGAGAGCGGGTCGCATGGGGTCTGAGGGCAGAGCCCTTGGGCAGAGGGAACTGGCTGTTCTGCTCTCTGTGTGCTCTTGACGATTTGTTCTTCTCGTTGTAATAATTTACTGAGTTACTTTTCTTTTTGCCACATACAGATTGGTCTTAAACTGTGAGTTCTTCAGAGACAGAGACTGTTTCTCCTTGTAGCACCCCCAGGACCTAGCACAGTGCTTGACACAGGAAACGTGGTCAGAGAGCATTTTCTGAGGAAGCAAATGGGTGACTGAAGGCATGAAGGGATCTGGGACTTAGAGGACTTGCCTGAGGTCTGGCTGTTCAGGGGCAAAGCTGAGACTGGGACCACAGTTCTGGTTCTCATGAGAAGGCATGGTGGTACATTTCAAAGGAAGCTCATTTTCTAGCTGGTTCTCTTCAAAGAGTCTGCTTGCTATGCCGAGACACATAGAGTTGATGTGGCTACAGGGAGGGACAGAGCCACAGGCCTGCTCAAGTCATGGGCCTTGTTGAAAAAGAATATCACCACTGCCCCAAGCTCAGGAAATATTTCATACATAACTAATCCTGGGGCCAGGAAAGAAGAACGGACAAGATGAATACATTGATTGGCTCTTGAAAGTCAACCGTATTCCAGGGAATAACCCGTCACAAAGCCAAGGCTTGGGGAAGAGGTGGGGATGGAGGCCTATGCCGTGCTGAGCAGTTGAGTCGGGGGTCATCAACAGGAAGAGTGGGAGTTAACAGCCTTGCGCCCGCTTGAAGGCTGTGACTCCAAGTCCTCCTGGACTGGGTCAGGTGTGCTCAGGTCAGCAGGACCTAGAAAGCAGACGAAAGAGGGCACTGCTGAGGGTGAGACAGGCACAGCACAGTGAGGCCCAAGGTCAGAAAAGGCCGAAGGCCAGGAACAAAGGCAGGAAAACGGAGTCAACTGATGACGCAGAACACAGGTCGAAGCGATGGCAGGACCTTGGATAGCTCCACGGACGGCTCTGCTGAGGGGCGTTGGGTGGCTGGACTCTGAGCCCACGGGTCCTCAGAGTTGACACTCAGATCCACCTCTCATGGGCACTCTGAGATCTAAAGAGTTTTGGGACGTCATGGTGGTTCTAGCTCTTTGGCTTTGAGGGACAGAGGTGTACTACCTCTCTAAACACATTTCCCAGAAGTAGAGCCTTTCTCGGCATTTTTAAGGTGTTGCGCTGACCTGGCTGACCCTTGTTAGAGCCAATAACACATGAGAGAGTGGCTGCTGAAGGCGGGGCCTTCACTGTGTCTCAACTCCAAATTCCAACGGTGCAGACCCCACCCAAGGCTGGGCTGGTTAGGCCCATCTGCTCCAGATGTTGGATGCTGGCGATGCCTTGGGGAAAGGGGATCTTCAGTTGACCAGGAAACCCTAGACATGTCCGGGCCATGCCAGCACACCTATGGGGTGTCAGAAAGTATTTAGGAGCGGAGCCTCTATTTTTGCCACCTGTAAAGTGGAGATAATAACATCTTGCACAATGGTTGTAAGGATGAGTCAAGCTATGTAGAGAACCAGCCCGGAGCACTCCTCAGTGAGCCCACTTCTTACCAACATAAACATGCTGGGGGGAGTGTTTTATGACTAAAAATGAGGCTCCTACGAGGAAGCCAAAGTGCTGGTATCAGACAGCTCTCGATTCAAACCCCGTCTCTGGTGTTCACTGACTCTGTGGACTTGGGCAAGTTACCTAGCTTCATGGAGCCTCCGTCTCCTGTCTCCTCCCTCAAAGAGCAGTGACCAGTAAATGAGAAAACACGTCTACAATTCCTGGCAGCTTGCAAGCACTCAACAGCCGCGGACTCCCTGCCCGTCATCTCATAGGAGTGAATATCACGATTTTGAAGGAAAACAACAACAAACAAACCTGGCTTTTAGGTTTCATGGTAAGCTTTTTACGTGAGCTAGACCATTATTTCTCACTTCTCATCACTGAAAGTAGAATTCCAGAGCTGGACAGGCTTAGCAGTCAGCCACGTCATTGCCTTTATTTGCAGGAGGCCCTGGCAGGGAAGCGGCCTTCGGTATTGCACCTCTTTCAGGTTTCAAGTGACCAAAACCCAACTCCAACCAGGATAAGTCACAGGGAAATATTTGGGATTTCAGGTGCTGCTGGATCCTGAGACTCAAATAAGTTACTAGAGTGCATTCTTTCTCTCTCTCTCTCTCTCTCTCTCTCTCTTTCTCTCTCTATCTCTCTCTCTCCCCCCGTAGTGTTCACTCACTCACTCCCTTTGGGTGTTGGCCTCGTTGTTTCTTATAGCTGGCAAGCCTTCTCCATTCATAGCCATACGGATTTTTCAGGTCGGCCTGGGCTTCGAGAGTGTCAGCTCAATGGGTCAGCCAGCTGAACCCCAGAGAGGGTCAGCTCGAGGGGCTGGCAAGCCTAGCCCCGAAAGTGTCAGCTCTAATGGGCTGGCAAGCCAAGCCCTGAGAGTGTTGCTGGTTCGGTGGGCTGGCAAGCCGAGCCCCCGGAGTGTCCGGCTTCAGAGTCTCGACTTCTTCCAGCGGCTCTCCCAGGTCTGCCCGCTCAGTTGGCTGGCAAGCCAGCCCCTGGGGTGCACAGCTCTTTGGCTCTGACGATCTTCTTTCTGTAACTCTTCATGTCGGGGTTGTTGTCTCATGCCCAGGAAGAACGAGGGACATGGACAGCCAGAAAGTGAGAAAGTAGGATTCATTGAGAGGATAGAAAAGCTCCCACAGTGGGACGGGACCCAAAGAGGTTGCTACTCTGGGGCCTGAAACCTGGTGCTTATATAGCCCTAAGACTGAGCCGATTGGCTAGCACTAGCTGTGAGCTGATTGGTCGTTTTTCTACCCCCAGCAGTGAGTACTTAAACTCTAGCTCCAGAGGCTGGCAGGGAGCTTGTTTACCAACCAGTGAATCAGCCTGAGAGGCCGGTCAGAAGTTTGCTGCATTGTTACTTGCTACATTGTTGCCAGAGGACCCAACCTGTCTGTCTACCTGGCCTTTCTCTAGCTATCTCCTGTCTCAATAGGGGAGAGGGATTAATGACTTTTCCTGTCAATTTGATAATCCCAGTAAGAACTTCTCACTCCCAATAGCCTGTATAAATCCCAGAGACGGCACTGATGGTCCTGTTGACTAATCATTGACTGCACCCCCTGAGACAGTGACTGGAGCACCAAGGATTGGCCAAGCTTGGGATGCGGTAGATAATCCAGGGGGCTGGACAGAGAAGGACAGCACACCTGTCACTGTGTTTGCCAGGTCACTCAGCTGGCGAGTGGCACTGCTGGGGTGAGTACTTTTCCTAGCCATCAGCTCATATACCCAGGCCCATTGGTAGACCTCATTCATCACGTGGTTGGAATGGATTTATGCTTATTTTAAATCCCTTAGGAAATTAGGGGGCCCACAACTCCCATTTGGGGACAGGAGCTCCCATCCGGAGACTAGCCAACCAGGATTTGTGGCAAGGTCAGTCTGCAGTCATGGCTAGGACTGAAATCTGGCGTCCTAAGCACTCCTCCATAACCAGCCCCGCTAAGCTGCCCACACACCTATGAGGTGTGTGAGGGCGGCATTGTTTTCATTCTCCTGGCAATGGTGTCAGCACTGAACAGGCACTACATACCCTCGTACTGTCAGAGAAAGGCTCTTATCTGTCTATGACACTGGCTGCACCTCTGTAATGAAACATAGCAGGTTGAGTCCTTAAACTGATTGATTGTGTTCAAATCTGGTGCTATCTTTACCGTTTAGAGAAATTCCAGGATGGTTAATATCATGTTCCTCCTGCTCCAACTGCAATGGCCATGAGCCTCAGCACTCGCCAGGATTTGGACTGTGGCCAGTCCCCACAGAGCTCTTGGATTTCTGGTGTCATGGAATATTAGAGCTGGAAGCAGCCTTAATGACTTCCAGTCTCATTATTTCTCTTTACAGATGAAGAAGGTGGGGAAAAAAGGGAGAGGGAGCCACATTGCTTCAGGGCAGAGGTTTGCAACATTCGTCCAAGAAATATTGAGCTCGGGCTGTGGCCAAGCACTGGTCTAGGACCAAGGAGGCCACCATGATGAGAACATGGCAGCCGCAGCAACGCCTGGGCTCTTCTTGTTCCCCCTTCATGACCGCTCAAGTCCTGGGGACACTGGGCCTTCCGTTTTTCAACCTCATATGGACCAGCATCAGGAGAGTGGTCCCGGCATCTGGGGATGATGGGCCAGGTCCCCTGCTCCCCTGAGGCATCCCGTACCGCTCCCCAGAAGCATTCAGGAGACCTGGCTTTGGCCAGCTGTTCTGTGTCTATCAGAAGAGCTGAAATTCTAATGAGGATGATTTATGAGTTTCTGAGCAAGGGGAATGGGAGCCGCGCGCTTCCCTGACACAGAGCCTGGTCCCGGGGGTGCCAGGGTGAGTAATGCTCTTCCGTGGAGCAAAGGGCTCTTGTCTGAGTCAAGGGATGATTTAACTCCTCAGGGAGCCGGAGTTTCCCTTCAATAACTCACCCTCCCTGAAAAAGGGAGCGGCGTCCCCCGCCTTATTGCCCTCTGTGCCCACGCAAAGATGGGAGATGTCTCATGGGCAGGCGGCGTGGATGTGCTAGGCCCGGTGGCCAGCATCCTGCGGGATAAAAGCCAGGGCCAGGAGGCACACAGGGGACTAGCACACCAGGCCTGTATACTGACTGGCTAGTAGGCAGTGGCTGCTCCAGGCTGCTGGGCGGACATCCCAAGGAGGAGGAAACAGACTTACACAGGGTGATTCCCAGGGCCGGGCCGGGCCAGTAAGTACAGGTTACGAGAGGATTTGAACTCAGAATAAAAAGGACTTTCCAACCATCAGCGTTGTCCCACATACAGAATAAACTGTCTCCCGAGGCGATGAGAACTTCATCAGCAGAAATGTCAAAGTGAAGCTGGATCCCACGTCACTCATATCAGGAGCGGCCATTTCTGGTCTTGGCTGTCATCGAGAAAAACAGCAAATAACAAGTGCTGGCAAGGATGCGGAGTAATTGGAACCTTGTGCACTGTCGGAAGGGATGTAAAATGATGCCGCTGCTGTGAAAAAAGCTGCTGTGAAACAGTTTATCAAAAAATTACATGTAGACCTTATATCCAGGAAACCCTAAAGATTACTCCCAAAAAAACTGTTCAATCTGATAAATAAATTCAGTAAAGTTTCAGAATATAACACCAGAACATGCCAGCCTCAGCAACACTTGGGCTCTTCTTTTTCCCCTGACACGACCATTCAAGTCCTGGGAACGCAGGGCCTCCCGTTTTTCGCTATCATGTGGACCAGTAATGGGAGAGTGGTCCTGGCATCTGGGGATGATGGGCCAGGTCCCCTGCTCCCCTGAGGCATCCTGTCCTGCTCCCCAGAAGCACTTGGGAGACCTGGCTTTGGCCAGCTGTTCTATGTCTGTTAGAAGCACTACCATTTTTGTATGCCAGCAGCAAACAATCTGAAAAAGAAATCACGGGAACAATCTCATTTACTATAGCTACAAAAAAAAAAAATTGGCCGGGAGTGGTGGCTCACGCCTGCAGTTCCAGCACTTGGGGAGGCTGAGGCAAGAGGATTGCTTGAGCCCAGGAGTTCGAGACCAGCCTGGGTGACATTGTGAGACTCCCCAGAAACTACCCGCTGTTTGTGAACACGGGTCCTATTTTGCCCCTCTCTGGGTCTCCAGCAGCCGAGGAGGAAGCTCAGGGTGCATGTCTGAGTGAACGGTGAAATAATAAATGGATGCATGATGCTCTCTGACCAAAAAAGCCTCCCCTTGCTGTAATCAGAGCCTCAGCCATGCCAGGGAGAGGAAGGCCGCGGAGACTACGCTAATGAGGAAGGCCAGAGCGCCAGCCGGCCCCATCCTGGGCTCAGACAGCCAGACGGCGGCGCAGGCCAGGCCCTTTCGAGCTGGTCAGGCTGATCCCACAGAGGATAAGAGGGAGAGGGCGGCTTTGGCGCAGTGAGGAGACAGTCCTGGGCCTGCGCTGCTGGTGCCGGCTGGCTCCTCCGTACACAGACCAGAAGGAAGTGACGGTCCTGGGCCCTCCGGCCTGGGGCGGTGGCAGCTCCAGAGGGCAGGGCCGCCTGGCCGTGGAAAACTGGAGCCTGTGAAAAAATGAGAGTGGGAAATGGGAGTCAAGGAGCCAAGGGAAACGGCAGATCTGTTAACGGGCTGTTTGTGCTTTTGTCTCTGCAGAAGGAAAAGGATGGAGAACAGAGAGGAGCGTCGCGGGCTGGCTTCCTGCGCGCCCGGCCAGGGCGGATCGCACCCGATAATGGCTGATAGCGGTGGAAACGGGGAGACAAGATAAAGGGGAGGCCTGCTACGGACAGCAGACCCCCGGAGCCAGGGAGGAGCGCCGCAGGGGTGAGGAAGATGCAGAGGAAGTGCTAGGACGGGAGAAAGGGCTCCCCCAGCCCCTCCGAGGGCCTCCCGCTGGGCTCAGGCTGGGAGGCCGAGGCGAATGCAGCTGCTGACCAGCCAGCCAGGCCCGGAAATCCCACTTTCTCCAACAAGTTCCTAACTAGCCTGAGTGTCCATTTCCCCAAGCAGATGGGGCAGCGGAGGGTGGGTTAGACACCCACCTTCCCCCATGGCTGTGTGTGAGGAGACTTGAGAGGTGGCAGGGTGAATAGCTGGTTTAAGTAGGCGCTCAGCTAGGCAGCTGCCTCCCTCCCTGTCTCAAAAGCGACTTCAAGTGTGGGACTCAAGGGTGGGGTCCAGCTCCTCCCTGCAATCCCAGAGAGGCGTGGGGTTCCTGACTCCACTCCTGGTGAGCGAGGCTGCAGTCTCAGGCTTTCTCCCCGGGGACCAGGGGCTTTTCTGGCTTTGCTCTCGGAGGTGACCTGGAAAGCCTGGGGGTGAACGGTAGTTCTTCATGGGGGTCTCCAGCTCTGCCACCTGCCATTCCACTCTCGGCATCTCCTCCTGAGAAGTCACCTGGTGTTGCCCGCCCATTCAAGGCCCAGACCTACAGCCTGTCTGGCTCTGACCTGGTCATCCCGGAGGCCATCAGGAAGAGCCCCGGGTGCGTCTCCATTCTCCCTGTGTGGACCCCGGCAGGTGGTTGTCTTCCTGAGCTGCAGCCTCTGCTCTGCACGGTCTCTAACGTCTCTTCTGCTCCTGATCTAGGGGGCTGAGATAGGGGAGAGGCAAACCCCTGTGTCCTCCATCCTGGCCAACCTGCCTGCTCAGTTTCAAACCCTATCACTTCTCTATAAAATCTGCCCGGAGACTCAAGACTGCCCACAGTCCATTCTCCCCAGGATCACAGGTCTTGTATAACACCCCTGCCCTGATCAGCTCATTCATTCACTCACCCCACAATTTACAGGACACTTTTGCTCTGCTGAGACATAGGAATACAGTGGGAGCAAGAATGACAGTCCCGGCCCCAGGGCGCTTAGATTTGGGGGTGGAGACAAGAAATGAACAAATAATCATCGCAAAGCATAGGAAGTGTTATTAAGGGTTCTATGAAAGATAAAAATTAAAAGGGGTGCTAATTTAGGTGAGCAGTCGAGGAAGAATATGTCAACGACCTTGTCCAGGTCACTGGTTCGGGTGGTGAGTCATTATTTTGCATACAAAACTGCAACTCCCCAGAGAGAAAGGGGAGAAAGGACAGGGCGGAGGAGGCAGAAAGGAAGAAAGGAGAAAGGGGTCAATTCTAAAGAGAGGAGCTGGGCATTGTATGCTAAGGCCTTGTTTGTCAAGCCAAGGGGCTCTGATAACTCCAAAGTGTTTGTTCTGGGAAGGGAGAGGGCACTTCAGTGTCTGTAAGGATTTCCCAAGAAACCCAGCTAGGCCCTCTAACGTCCTGGAAATCAGGCATGGAGATCATTAAGCTTAAGGAACCTAAGTGCAGAGTTGAGAAAAGCGACACCCTGGAAATGCTGCCTTGCACTCCGGGAACGTGTGTTCCAGACATAAACTTGGTAGAAGAGGAAACCCCATCTCTCCAAAACAAAACAAAGCAAAGCAAAAAAAAGTGGCAGGTCTGGAAAAGCCTTGAGGAGACGGCCTGCCTTCTGCTTCATAGCCTCTGCCTCTCGTGAGGCCCTTTCTCCCCTCCCCATTTCTTCTCGGCAGCTGGAACTCTCAAAAGAGAGCCTGTGAGCTGCTCATTCTCGCTCAAGTGTTCGTGCATGTGTGTGTTGCCCCCCTGGCAATATTTGCACCTCAAGTTAGGTCAGAGGGAGGGCTCCTTGGCCAGACTTTACCCTCTCTGTGGAGGAGAGTTGAGATCTTCGGGAGCCCTTTCGGTCCCTCGGGATAAGAGAATCGACTTCACTTAAAGCCCTCCTTGAAAAGCTCTGTCTCCTCTGACCTGGGCAGCACAGAATTTCTGCCTCCCGTGCATTCCCTGACTTCAACCTTGGACCTTCCAGAAGAGAGTCCCTCAGGATGGAGAAAGTGGATCTCATGCAGTCTGGGTTTGGGGACGAGGTGGTGCGCCCTGTCTTGGACTCCTGGCCACCTTAGTCCTGGGATCTGGGCCAAGATCTCCATGGATGGCACTGCTCTCAGAAACCCAGAGAGCCCGCGATGCATATCACACGGTAAACATGATGACAAAGCTGACGGACCCTGCCCTGTTTTCTAAATCTCTTTCCTTCCCAGGAATGTATGTTTAAGAGACAAAGTCAAGTGCTTTCTCTTCCGTCACACGATATCATGGAAAAGCCCTGATTTGGACCCAAAGACCCAGGCTTGCATTCTACCTCTCCAAGAGCACCTACAGCTTCCTTAGTTCAATGTAGGTATGAAGGGTCCCCAGCATCTGGTGAGAACCGCATGAGATGGCGTGCCCGTGTGGACCCTGCCCCTAATGCTGGCCATTACCTGGGGTGGGCTTTGACAGCAGTGTTAAGCCACGGTGGGGGGACTGAAGGTTCCATGGCCCCACAGCCCAGCTGCACTTGCTGTATCATCAGACATCATTACACATTCTGTGCATGCAACAAAATATCACGTGTGCCCCACGAATACGTACATGTCAATAAAAAAGTATACGCATATCAATCAAAAAGAAAAACGTTAAAACTGAACATTGCATTGTCATTTGGCCCGCCCACTGTAGTTGTGGATATTGAAGTCTATCTATTGGGTCCTTTGGGGTAGATACACAAAAGAATTGAAAACAGGGACTCCAACAGAGAGTCGTATGCCCCTGTTTATAGCAGAAATATAATGAATAGCCAAAGGTGGAATTGACCCAAGTGGATGAACGGATAAAACAAAACGTGATACATCTACAAAATGGAATATCATGCAGCCTCTGAAAGGAAGGAAATTCTGACACGTCACAACACAGATGAACCTCGAGGACATCTCGCACTCTTGTGGAGAGCAGAACCTGCTTGCAGGGTCTGCAGGTGTGTTCAATCAGATGAGCGTGGTGGCGCCACTTTTGCACAGGTAAAATCCACCTTGAAGTGGAGCTCACCATCTGTGTTCCAGCTGATATTTTGTCAGAAGTACCCCAAAACATACTTGCCACATACATGTCTTTACCCACAGCAGTTCATGCTTGTAAACTCAGCACTTTGGAAGGCTGAGGTGGGAGGACCTCTTGAAGCTAGGAGTTCAGGACCAATCTGGACAACAGATTGAGATCTCATCTCTACCACACACACACACACACACAAATTAGTCAAGCACAGTGGTGCCTGTAGTCCCAGCTTCTCAGGAGGCTGAGGTGGGAGGATCGCTCGAGCCCAGGAGGAGGTCAAGGCTGCAGTGAGCTATGATCGCACCACTGTGTTCCAGCCTGGGTGACAGAGCAAGATTCTGTCACTAAAAGGACAGAGAGAGAGAGAGAGAGAGAGAACAGTGGCCTCTAAACGCTTGCAGGATGAACTGATTTGTTTCTAAAGTTAAGGCAAGAGCGTGAGGCCAGCAGGCTCACCTTCCCCACACAGGCCAGCCGAGCTCACAGGGGACCTTGGCCTCTCTGCCCCAGCCCTTCAAGGAGGGCCTCAACACCCACTTTTCCTCTGCCCTGCTCACCAGTTCCCAATCCTGGCTCTGGGTCAAAGCCCACAGACAGCTATCTGTTAACAGCTGCCATTTACTGAGCACCTCCTGCTGCCAGGCATAAGCTAGGAGCTTTTTTTTTTTTCAGTTGGAGTCTCGCTCTGTCGCCCAGACTGGAGTGCAGTGGCCGCTCCCGGCCACCGCAGCCTCGACCTGCTGAGCTCCGGCGAGCCTTCCGCCTCAGCCTTCCGAGTAGCTGGAATTACAGGCATGCGCTACCACGCCCAGCTAATTTTTTATTTTTATTGTAGAGATGAGGTCTCGCCAAGTTGCCCAGGCGGGTCTCGAACCCGCGGGCTCAGGCAATCCACTCACCTCGGCCTCCCAAATCGCGGGATGACAGGCTGAGCCACCGAGCCCGGCGAGCTAGGAGCTTTAATGACTTCACTTCAGCCCTCCCCACATCCCGGGAAGCTGCCTTGCTGTACCTGCCAACAGATGGAGAAGCTGAGTCCTGCGAAGGCGAGGCAACGTGCCAGAGCAGCTGCAGCGGAGCCCATCCCATCCTGGAGTGAGCTGTGTCCTCTCTTAACCAGATTATCTGGGGGAATACAACTGTGCCCTCAGCACACATTCATGCACACAAATGTGTGCATACACACACACACACACACGCGCACACATGCTGCTTCCCTGTGTGCAGACCTCTGCTATGAACAAACAGAATCAGAGAAGGACAGGGCGTGTTGTGAGAGCACAGACCATAGACCGTATTTCTTTCTTTTTTTTTTTTTAGTTGGCATCTCACTCTGTCGCCCAGGCTGGAGCGCAGTGGCACGCTCACGGCCACTGCAGCCTCGACCTGCTGGGCTCCGGCAATCCTTCCGCCTCCGCCTTCCAAGTAGCTGGAACGACAGGCACCCGCCACCATGCCCAGCTAATTTTTTAATTTATTGTAGAGATGAGGTCTTGCCAAGCTGCCCAGGCTGATCTCGAATCCGTGGGCTCAGACAATCCTCTCACCTCGGTTTCCCAAAGTGCTGGGATTATAGGCGTGAGCCACTACGCCTGGCCATAGAGCGTATTTCTAAGACTTTCCTTAGGAGTTGCCACAATATGTATGTGGGGGCGGTGGTCCTGAGGGACTGGAGATTATCGTCTCCGCTTTTGAAACAATCCACTCTCAGAATGGACCTTCCAGCAGCGGCTGCCTTTCACTTTGAGCCCTCGTGTATTTTTCAAGCTCCTTCTAAGAACAGCCCCTGGTGGGAGCTTCAAGGGCTACAGGGGATTTGGCCAAGAAGGAAAATCGGGGTCCCACCCACCCAGAGCCCCACAAGTCCCGGTCCCCCAAATCTCACGGCCCAAAGGGCGGTGGGACAAACGCATCAAAGTCCTCACCACCCTCCTCAGTATTTCGACTCTGTGGGAGGGAGGCCAGCGGGGCTGAGACTCAGGGCACCTACCCAGGGACAGAGAGAAAGGCCAGGAATCGTGGCTGGGAACCCACCCCACGGTGGCGCCCTCGGTGGCTCCGGTCGGAAGGAGGAAAGGGGCGAATTCTCATGAGAATTCTGATAAATGGGCTCCCCTGCCCCTCCCCCTCCCCCAATTACAGCGAAGCTGTCCCAGCGCCCAGATGCAGAAACCACTTCCAAGCCAGGCATGACATCAACATTTCGGTGATAAGGCGTGGACAATGGGGTGTTAGACTAATAGAAAAACACCGCTGGATAAGGCCGGCTCCTGATACCCAGGCTGATGGGAAATACCATTGTCTGTCCACTGTCAGCTGAGTCCCAGGGCGACAGGGATTCCAGCGGCCACAGGCAGCGGTGGGGGAGGGGTGGTCCTGCCAGGGACAGCCTTGGCCCCACGCCAGGGAGGGAGAGTGAGTGAGGCGGGCAGGGTGTAGGGGTGTGGGGGGAGCCGTGTGGGTGTGGGAGGGGGCGGGGGTGGGCAGAAGTTGCACGCAGGCCACCCCTTCTCTCCATGCTGTTTAGAGGACGCTTCCTGGACCGTTAGGCATGGCTCACAGGTGTACCTGGTTCATTGGTTTTCATAGAACTATTTTTGTTTTTGCCAAAGTAGTATGTGTGCACAGTTTTTGAATTTTGAATCAATTCATATGAAAAGAATGTTTAGGAACGACAACCCAAACTGGTTTCCTGCCTAGGCCTTCCCCCTCCTCCTTCCCAGACCCCTCCTGTGCCCAACTCTGCTTCCAGAGGCAACCAAACCAGTGTCAATTCCCAGCTGCTGCCTCTGGTGTTCGCCTCTGTACTTCTGAGTAATACGCTTATGTAGCTATGTCTTTTTTTTTTTTTTTTGAGTTGGCGTCTCACTCCGTCGCCCAGACTGGAGTGCAGTGGCCGCTTCCGGCCACCGCAGCCTCGACTTGCTGGGCTCTGGCGATCCTTCCACCTCAGCCTGCCAAGTAGCTGGAACTACAGGCGCGTGCTACCACGCCCGGCTGATTTTTTTATTTATTGTAGAGATGAGGTTTCGCCTGCCCAGGCAGGTCTCGAACCCGCGGGCTCAGGCAATCCACTCACCTCAGCCTCCCAAGGCGCGGGATTACAGGCTGAGCCACCGAGCCCGGCTGTAGCTATGTCTTTACTTGCTAATTCTAAACGTCATCGAGTGACTTCTTCATATGGCAAATGAGAACTCAGCAACGTTACACAGTCTTCGCCTTCAAGATTTCTTCCCCATCCTTCTGATAAAAATATAATATTTAAGTAAAATAATAATCAGTGATTATTCTGAGAATAAAAACTTGCTGGAAGCTTGATTCCTAGATCTTCTGCTTTTTTTTTTTTTAATCTACTCCTTTCTCTTGCTGGAACACCGCCTTCAGTACCTTCCTGAGAAAGGGTACACTTTTTTTATTCTGTAAGGTACTGAATTCTAGGTTTCAATCATTTTTTTCTTAGTATTTGAAAAGGCCTGCTTCCTTGTCTTCTAGGTTGCATTCTATTATTGAGAAGTCTGACGTCATCTAATTCCTGAGTCTTTGCAGGGGATTTGTCTTATTTTTTCGCTGGGAGCATTAAGGAACTTCTCTCTATTTCTTTTGTTGAAGCGTTTCATGTCAATATCACTTAACATGTGTCTTCTTTGTCCTGGACAATCAATAGGGTCTATCAATCGGGAAATTCATCTCCTTCGATTCTAGAAAAAATATTTACCATTTCTTTAACTGCTGACCTTTCCCATCTTTACTCTCTTCCTAGAACTTCCATTAGCTGAATCTTCAAATCCTAGATTGGTTCTCCAAATGTCATCTTTTATCTCCTAGCTTATATTTTTTGTCTTTCGGTTCTACTTTTTAAGAGATTTCTTTAACTTTATCCTCACACTCTCCTGTAAAATCCTTTTTCCCCCCCTGCTTTATTCTAACTTCCAAGGACTTTTCGTGTCCTCTGATTATTGTTTTTTTGTAGCTCCCTAGTCTCATTTCATTAAGGAAAATCTTATCATTCAAAATATATTAATTACAGTTCTTTTTAAGTTTTCTGCTTCTCCTATTGTTTGTCACCTTCTGTCTCTCCTGTGTGTCGCTTTCCACCCCTTTCTCTGTTTCTTTTCCCCTTCCGTTGACAGATCACAATAGGGTTTTTAAAAATCTATCATAAATTGCACAAATTGGACAACTAAGAGTGCTGGCTATCCTATTCATATTTTTTAACTGAAGAAATAGAAGAGAGGTTTTACAGACATAAATCTGTAAATTAAAGCCAGATGGTTCCGAATTTTATATATTTGATGGTATATATATCATATATCATATAATAATTATGTATAATATACATTAATTATATATAATAAGTATATATCATAGTACAGAGTATATTATATATTATGTCTATATTATACCTTACACTTTCATGCGTAGACATTTATGAACTCTCTTAAATACGACTGTCTTGGGACTGGGCTTGGTGGCTCAGCCTGTCATCCCAGCACTTTGGGAGGCTGAGGCGAGTAGATTGCCTGAGCCCTCGGGTTTGAGACCCACCCAGGCAACTTGGCGAGACCTTGTCTTCACAATAAATCAAAAATTAGCCAGGCATGGTCGCGCGCGCCTGTAGTTCTGGCTACTTGGAAGGCGGAGGCAGAAGGATCGCCGGAGCCCAGCAGGTTGAGGCTGCAGCGGCCAAGAGCGTGCCACTGCACTCCAGTCTGGGCTACAGAGTGATACTCCAACTAAAAAAAAAAAAAAAAAAAGACTGTCTTGGACCTTTGCATGGCATTTCTTGAAAGCACTTTTTGAAAATTTCCCTGGGCTGCAGGTGACACCCAGCAGATTGCCTCTGGCCACAGTTCCTGTCTGTTTAGCATGCTTATTTGTGCAGATCTTTGTATTATATTTGCAACGCATTAGTATGTCGTCCAACCAAGTAGAAAACAAAAATGAAAGTGCTGACTAGTGATAAGAAGGATCAGGTCTCAGGAATTGAATTCAGTTGAGACAGGACACAAGCACAAAGCCAAAGTGCAGCCTGATCAAAGAAGTCCGGAATGCTGAAAATATATCATGGAACATTTTGTTTAAAAGTAAGTTGTCATTTGAGCGCTTATAGTGTTTTTTAGGTCTCAGGGAATAGGATCTCTCTCCCTTTCTTTCTTTCTTTCTCTCTCTCTTTTTTTCTGTCAGGGTCTTACTTTGTCTTCCAGGCTGAAGTACAGTGGCACAATCACATTTCACTGCTGCCTTGACCTCCTGGGCTCAGGCAATCCTTCCATCTCAGCCTCCTGAGTAGCTGGGACTACAGGCATGCGCCACCATGTCCAATTATTATTATTTGTTTTTTGTAGAGTTGAGGTCTCGCTATGTTGCCTAGGCTGGTCTCAAACTCCTGGGCCCAAGCGATCCTCCCACCTCAGCCTCCCAAAGTGCTGGGATTACAGGTGTGAACCACCACTCCCAGCCTAGAATCCCTTTATAATACATAAATTTTTTGCCTAGTTTAGCACATGTGAAACTGTAGTTTGCGTTGTTTTTTTTTTTTTAACTTGATAAAGTGGAAAGGAGAAAGTAGATAACACAACTGAGATTGTCAATCTCCTCAATGCCTGAAAGTGAAGCCAGGACAGGTGTCCCCATCCGTGCCAGCAGCTAAGTTCATAAAAACCTGCAGAGAAAGCAACAGCCAGTCAAGAACATTCTTAGGGTCCCCCAGTGCTTATGTGCAAGGACCCAGTCCCTCCTCTTGGTTTCTGGACCATTTGTTTCCCTCAGAGAATGTCTTTTCCTTCAGGATAGGGGGTTCCCCTTGCTGAAACCGCCACACGTCTGGGCCACCCACACTCCTGTGACCAGCCCCGTGGCCCTGTTCTCCGCTTCCGCCAGAGAACCTGGGTGCGGTGATGTCCAAGCAGGATAAGCAGCTTTTATTCTTCCTACACAGCCTGGTTCCTGCGCCCTCCCTTCCCTGCTTCCTCCTCTCCTAGACTTCCTGGGGCTCAGGGAGAGACAGAGGGTTCATGTGCCTCTGGTTAAGCCGTTGAAAAGCCCACAACAGTCTGTGTTCCCCAAGTCCCTGAAGCAGTAAGCCCGGGAGCCATTCTCCATCCCCTCGAGCCTCAGGTCTGATCTCTCGCCACATTCTGCCAATTTTCCCTCCAACCTTGGCATCCCCACAGCTGCTGCCCTGGTAGAGGTCACTACTGGGCCTCAACCGGGTGGTTTTCACAGCCCTCAGCTGGTCTTTCAGCCTCAACTTGCCTCTTTCTTGTCTGTTCTTCACACTGTTGCCTGAAGGATCTTCCCAGAGTGCTGCCGGGATCACCACAAACCCTGCTGGAAACCCTTCAGGGGCTTCCTACTGTCAAGGTCCAGTTTCTTACACGGCGTGGACAGCCCACCTGCCTCTCCGCCTTGTTTTTCCCCTTCCTGCCTAGAAAGTCCAAACAGAAGCCACAGGTCACTTGAGCCTCCAGACTTTAGCCCACAGAAATTTCCCAGCCTGGAATCCCCTCTCCCCTCGGAGATGTTCACATCCTTCGGTGTCATATTTGCCTTGATGCTATTCATTATCTCCTTCTCCATAACAAGTGAACTCCTCCTTCCTCTGCTTCCACAACACCCGGAAAACACCCTTCGGTGTCCCCTGTGCTGTCACGGTCACTCTTATTCCTCTTCTTCAGAGCAGTCTTCCCAAGGAAACACGTCTTCCATCTCTCCAACTTCAGGGTCGCACTCGGCCTGGCCCAGAGTTGGCATTTTAAAAATATCCACAGAATTTGCTTAACTAGACTGAAAATATGTAGCCCCTGACCACATATGGCTTACTATCAAAAAAGTACAGGCAGAACTGTTTACGCAGAATCAGAGTTATGCTTTCAAAGACCAGGCGCGGAGTTTGCTTTTAAAACTATTTCGCCGCAGCAAAGTTGGGTGGCTGCTCCATCAATGCGTGTGCACCAAACGTCTGCAAAACTGAAAGGATGCTTACACATAAACAGAGGACTCCCTCTGTTCTACTATCTGCTAATTCACCATTCAGACATCTCAGTCCTTCTCAGTCAGAATAGGAGACCGAAGGATGGGCATGGGAAGGAGTGGGAATGAGTGTGCCTTCTCTGCTAAACCCAGAAATTATGCATGGTAGCAAGAGCTCTCACTTGCTAAGTGCCTTCTGCACAATATCTAATAGTGATAATATACTGTGGTTACAGCCTCTTCTCACTTCTTCTTATAAGATGTAGATTGAAATTTGGCTCTTACAGCTAAGCATTTCATATCTCCAATCATTGAAACATCCCTTCTCCAAGGAAGGGTTCTGTGATTGGGGAGATTCACCAGAGCCACTCCAGGAGGGAACTCATGGTGGAAGTCTCCTTGGAGGAAGAATCCCCAGACCCGGTTCAGGTCCCGGTGAGGAGAGGTACCCTGTTACCTGCGGCAGATCACCATGAATGTTCTCCTCTGTCATTACTCCTCTAAGATCTGTCTGCTCTGCTGGACATGAACTCTAAGGGGGCTGGGGCAGTGTCGTTGTCTTCACTATTATAACCTTGGCAGGTGCATAGTGCCTGGCAAGGGGAGTGAATGGGTAGAGAGCAGGAGAGACAGATGAGATCCTGGCATCTGGCTTAGTCTCTGCCCACTGACACCCTTTGCTCATCTCGGCCATGTTTCACTTGTCTCTGCTATCCATGTGCACCTGACTTCTCACAGGCATTGAGCCTGTGTCTTCCTGTCCCTTTCAGCCCCCATATGCTTCCCATCTCTGCCTCAGCTCCCCTTCTCTGCCCATGGCTGAGGCTGATCTCATCGCTGTCCTCTGCACATTTTGCTTGTGATGGACTCCAAGCTCCTAAGCATTTCTTGGCTTCCCCCAAGTGCCCTAGTTTTGAATTGACCTCTGAGGTAATGGTGGACCACAAAGACCACATCACACACACACACCTTATTGTTTTCCCCAAGATCTGCCAGAGATTCCTTCCACTGCCATATGTGGCTCAAAATAGGATGCTCTCATGAACGATCCACCTGTTATGCTAGTCACAACTCTTGGGTATGAGAAACACAAACCCAATCAAGCCAACCTGAGTGGGCAAAGAGGGAAATCACTGGCCCAACAATTGAGCAGTCGGGGCTATAATGACCCCAGACGAGGCTGAAATGTCAAACGGTATCATCAGATGTTTCTCTCTTCATACCCTGCCTTTGTTTCCCTCGCACAGCTGTCTGGATTCTCACAAAAGGCTCTCAAACATGACAGGAAACAGGGCTACAGGAACCTCCAGGCCCACGTCCTCACAGCTCACAACAGGAAAGAAGGAAGGCTCTTCCAGGGTCCATGTGTCAAGCCTTGTAGGAGGATTCTGATTGGCTCTGTTGAGGTCACATGCTCACATCTGGATCAATCACTCTGAAGCAGAGAGGGGAGATAAACAACTGGAGTTGGACTAAGTCACATGCCATCCCTGGGGCCTCTGCTTTGGTGTCCCCTCCGAACTCTATGAGGTTGGATGCGTTTTCCCCAGTGAAAGCTTGCTACAGACAAAGCCTATTTCCTGTAGTCATGCGTGCAATAAACATCTCACAAATGCATTCTCAGAATAAGGCACTGTACTAGGCCTTGTGGGGAAAACAAAAGCAAGTCAGGCTTATCCCAGCCCAAAGGGTCTTAGAGTCCGTGAGAGGTTTAGTGATGTCTATCATAGAATGCAGTGGGCCCGACAGACACAGAATGCTCTCAGAGACCACAGGAAGGAGACAGCTCAGGGGGCAACCTTGGGATCCAGTAGAGAGGAATAATCCAGTGAACTTGGTGGGTACTGAATGGTGGCTGAGAGTGAGGCAGCATCAGCCGCCTACCTGAGCTGGTTAACTCGCATGGACGTGGCTTTCTGAGGTTCTGCCAGACATTCGTGATGCTGTGTCCTTTCAGGTCCCACCTTTCACCCTTCCACCCACACCCAGCCCATGCCAAGCCCCTGATCCTTCCCTTCATAATCTACCAGGCTGGTCCATCTTGAAGCCACCTGCCACCCGCCTCCATTGCCACAACGTTTCTACTGTTGATTCCTGAGACCCACAGGGGACCTGGGTGGTGATGGGCCTTGGGTCAGATTTGGGCCCAGACTTGGTTCCCAGGGCCTCCCTCCCAAATGCTTCAGCCTTTCACCCCAGCCTCCTAACTTTCCTCAGTCAGCCAACAAGAAAGAGCTGCGCCTGCAGTCCCAGCCAACCCGCTGCCTGTTGAGGCCCAGTGTCCTTGGACAGCCTCCTTCTCCTCCCATTGCCCCCCAGTCCGTGATCTCAGCGGGAAAGTGGTGTCACTGGGTGGACAGGAGCGGCACTGCCTGGAGGCAGGGATGTGTGTGGTCAGACAGGAAACTCTCAGCCATCTAGACCGGCCTCTGGGGTTCTGGCAGTTCATAATATCCGTTTGCTCAGAATATGTGTCTCACGACTCTACTTTGTTGAAAGTCAATTGACCACGAGCATATGGGCTCATTTCTGGCTTCTTTTAGTTTAACACTATTGCATGGGTCTACATGATTATCCTTAGGCCGGCAGTGCTAGTGTTTTAGTTACTGTAGTTGGGAGTAAGTTTTAAAA